>CM060350.1:20954337-20964337 GCA_030674155.1 Stramonita haemastoma | reverse complement strand
TGTGGGCATCTTCTTCTACACCGACGACGACTACATCAGTCTGCTGTTTCTGGAGAAAGTATCCAACAGGGCCGTGGTTCCACGTAAGTGTCAAAGCTGTTGTGTGAATTATTAAGAGATAGATAGATCATAGATAGATAGATAGAGAGAGAGAGAGAGAGAGAGAGAGAGAGAGGAGAGAGAGAGAGAGAGAGAGAGAGAGAGAGAGTGTGTGTATGATCTGTATCTGTGTTTGTGTGTGTGTGTTCATGTGTGTCTGTGTGTGTAGTAGGGGGAGGGGGGGGGGTTGCTGTGTGTATGTGTTTGTTGGGGGGGGGGGGGGGGGGGTTGATAGGTGTAATTCTATCAATTACTGTATGTGAGAGACTCCAAGAGAGACAGAGACTGAGAGAATGTGTTTAAATGTGTACAAGTTTGTGTGTGTGGGGGTGTTGTACATTAGATACAATGTTTAATTCATATATTACCTCGGAATTGTATTCGTGAATTGTTTTCATCCCATGCACCAGTTGTTTTTTTATGAAAATACTGGTTATGTTAAGGGTTAAGAATTTTTGTACAGTTTTAGATTGCTAAGTTACTTGGTGTGTACTGGCAACACTTGAGAGAAGACAGGAAGTCCTGCATGTATGATTACAAAATGTTGTATGTCATGTATGCACAATAGATGCTATAGCCATGTGGTTAAGACCATTTGACTTCTATCCTGTGTGTCCAGGGGGCGGGATAGCTCAGTGGTCAGAGCGCTCGCTTTCCCGCAGTCAAGTTAATTAAGCAGCGTCGAGTGTGGTTACCACTTGGATGGGTGACCGTTTGCGCGCCTTGGCTTCAGCACAGTCCCCCCAGTTCACCCAGCTGTAAATGGGTACCTGCCCTCTTTAGGGTCAGGGAAGGTAAAGCAGCGAGGGAGAGGAGATGGGCGCCGCCCTCAATATGCTGGCCCCTGGAGAAGCTGGTAACCATGCTGGACACTGCTTTACTTGACGTAGGGAAAGCGAGTGCATGCTCTGACCACTTTGACTTAGCTATCCTGTAAAGTAACAAATTTGAAGCTGAATCATTGTGATGACTGTTATCATGTTATATATTATATATTATCATATATTATATCTTTGCACAGCGCTGTACAAGATGATTTGGGAGGCGCTGACATGGCTATATATATATATTATTATATATGTTATTATATATCTTTGCACAGCACTGTACAAGATGGCGCAGATTTGGGAGGCGCTGAGTGTGGCTATATATCAGGGTTCGCGATAACCGGTAATTGTCGGTATTTTACCGATTGTAAACAGGGAATACCGAAAAATTTTCGAAGCAGCCGGTACCGCGTACCGGTTCTGTTTGCCTGTGACCGATTAGATTTCCGTCTCAAAAGAAAAAGTCTGAAGTGACGTTTTCCTGACAGTCTGTCATGGGCCTGTACTGTGCTTACCGCACCTACCCTTTTCCACCCCTTCCGACGAACATCTTTAGCGCCAGTCTCATTATTAGCCTAGCACGCAGAACAGCAAGCTTTACTGTGAAAGAATAGAGCTTCGCGCTCTTCTCGGCATGACAGCGACTTCCATTCACATTGAGTAAATGGGGCCTAGATTTATTTATTCTGTATTCTTTTAATCTTTTATATCGAGGATAATGGAATAAGCACTCCTGTGCTTTTTCACATCCAGTCCCCGTGTGTATGCAGTTTTGTAAATGTAATCCGTTCCCACCGGCACACGACGTGCTCTTAGGAAAAGCGAGGGTCTATGACTATGAATTTGCGCGTTGCTTTCAGAGAGAAGAGTCGAAAACCAAATCTAAATTGAACAAAGATCTAGATGAGCGCTAAGCATAGAAACAAGAAAGAAGAATATGTCACACACGAATGATGCCATGCAAAACAACAGACTGACACGGACAGTGGCACAGCGCTAGAAAAAAATCCTATTTCCTTCGTGGCTTCATGCCCAAGAAGCGAGTGGGCAGCAATCAGCAGGGCAGTCAAAGTCTGAGAGATTCGCGTTCAATTTAGATTTAGTTTTGCTGCCCAACAATCCCCCCCTCCCCCACCCCCCCACTGAATAGTTTCGTTTTGTTCACAGTACGTACCGGATTTTATTTTCTGGGGACCGATTTGGGGGGTGTGGTCAAGATGTCTCTGAAATGGCAACTCGCAGTACCGGTTTTAAAAAATCCTAGCGCGAACCCTGTATATTACAGGGTTCGCGATAACTGGTAATTGTCGGTATTTTACCGATTGTAAACAGGGAATACCGAAAATTTTCGAAGCAGCCGGTACCGCGTACCGATTCTGTTTGCCTGTGACCGATTAGATTTCCGTCTCAAAAAAAAAGTCTGAAGTGACATTTTCTGACAGTCTGTCATGCGCCTGTACTGTGATTACACACCTACCCCTTCCTACCACCACCCCTTCGGACGAACATCTTTGGCGCCAGCATGATTAGCCTAGCACGCAGAACAGCAAGCTTTACTGTGAAAGAATAGAGCTTCGCGCTCTTCTCGGCATGACAGTAACTTCCATTCACAATGAGTAAATGGGGCCTAGATTTATTTAATCTTTATTCTTTTAATATTTTATATCGAGGATAATGGAATAAGCACTCCTGTGCTTTTTTACATCCAGTCCCCATGTGTATGCAGTTTTGTAAATGTCATCTGTTCCCACGGGCACAGGATGGCCTGCTCTTACGAAAAGCGAAAAGCGGAGGGTCTTTGACTATGAATTTGCGCGTTGCTTTGAGAGAGAAGAGTCAAAAACTAAATCTAAATTGAACGAAAGATCTAGATGAGCGCTAAGCATAGAAACAAGAAAGAAGAATATAAGTCTCACGAATGATGCCATGCAAAACAACAGACTAACACGGACAGTGGCACAGGCGCTAGAAAAAAAAAACCTATTTCCTGCGTGGCTTCGTGCCCAAGAAGCGAGTGGCAGCAGCACGGCAGTCAAAGTCTGAGAGATTTGCGTTCAATTTAGATTTAGTTTTGCTGCCGAACAATCCCCCCCTCCCCCACCCCCTCACTGAATAGTTTCGTTTTGTTCACAGTACGTACCGATTTTATTTTCTGGGGACCGATTTTGGGGGAGTTGGTCAAGATATCTCTGAAATGGCAACTCGCAGTACCGGTTTTAAAAAATCCTAGCGCGAACCCTGATATTATCATATATGTGACACTCCACGAAATGAGTCGTTTAGCACATAATCCACTTTTCTGCTAGGAGCCATTAAAGGCAGGTGGGGGTGAGGTTATCGATTTTAAGATTTTGATTTACTATAAAACTATAGCACCTATTCTACCTTGTAGTGAAATATCAAGGCATAATTCTGTTTCCTTTTGGTTTTAAATGTGCTTTGAAAATAGTGAAGCCCTCATTCTGACCACCTATTAGGATGGTAAAATTGTCCATTTCTCATTTTGACATTCCCTGCAGTTTATCATTTCAAATTGTAATAACTTTTGATCGAATTATTCGATTTTCAGTCTGTTTTTTGCATTGTATAGCCATTTTATTGCAAATTAATAAAATGTCAATAACTAAAAATTGACTTCTTGTGTAATGCGACTCCTTATGTGGTGGAGCGTCACATATTTATGTTATTGTATCTTTGCCCAGCGCTGTACAAGATGGCGCAGATCTGGGAGGCACTCAGTGTGGCTATATATTATACATATCATTATATCTGTTATTATATATATCTCTGCACAGCGCTGTACAAGATGGCGCAGATCTGGGAGGCACTCAGTGTGGCTATTATTATACATATCATTATATCTGTTATTATATATCTCTGCACAGCGCTGTACAAGATGGCGCAGATCTGGGAGGCACTCAGTGTGGCTATATATTATACATATCATTATATCTGTTATTATATATCTCTGCCAGCGCTGTACAAGATGGCGCAGATCTGGGAGGCACCAGTGTGGCTATAATTATACATATCATTATATCTGTTATTATATATCTCTGCACAGCGCTGTACAAGATGGCGCAGATCTGGGAGGCACTGAGTGTGGCTATATATTATACATATCATTATATCTGTTATTTATATATCTCTGCACAGCGCTGTACAAGATGGCGCAGATCTGGGAGGCACTGAGTGTGGCTATATATTATACATATCATTATATCTGTTATTATATATATGTTTTCACAGCGCTGTACAAGATGGCTCAGATCTGGGAGGCACTGAGTGTGGCTATATATTATACATATCATTATATCTGTTATTATATATATGTTTTCACAGCGCTGTACAAGATGGCTCAGATCTGGGAGGCACTGAGTGTGGCGGGGGTGGCTCTGGCCTTGCTGCGGGGGCGGGCATTCTGGCCTGCAGGAAATTTGCCTCCGTCACCGGCGTCCTCTTCCTCGCCGGCCTGGGGACCATGGCGGGTAGGACCGGGGGGATTTTATAGTTATTTAGTTATTGGTTTGGGGGTTTGGGTTGTTTTGTTTCTATTTATTTATTTGTTTTGTGGCGGGGCGGTAATTAGGCTACTTCCCATGCGATGGGAACAGCCAATCGCAGCGTCGTGGATCTAAATTTAGATCTACACCTGTGAATTGTGCCACGTTCTGTATCGTTGGGGGGTAGTCGAAAGCCGTCCTCTGCATGCACTTTGCCCATAGCGGTAAAATGTAGTATTTATGCAGCCTCTTTTTAGAGGCCACATTTCCACTGTCTGACTGTGCTGTCATTGCCGAGAAGTTGTACAGAGTCGCGGCAGATCAAATATCTGCGCTCTGTTACAGTTTGTATTTATTTATTTTATTTTTTATTTGTTTATATTTATTTCGTTGTTTATTTACTTATTTGTTTGTATTTATTTTTTGTTTGTATTTATTTTTTGTATTTATTTATACTTTATTTGTTTATATTTATTTATTTCTTTATATTTATTGGTTTGTTTATGTTTATTATTTGTTTATGTTTATTTATTAATATTTATTTGTTTGTTTATGTTTATTTGTTTGTTTATATCTATTTGTTTATATTTATTGGTTTATATTTATTGGTTCATATTTATTTGTTTATATTTATTGTTTGTTTATATTTATTTGTTTGCTTATATTTATTTGTTTGTATTTATTTATTTGTTTATATTTATTCATTTGGTTTATGTTTATTTGTTTGTTTATATACATTTGTTTGTATTTTATTTATTTGTTTTTATTTATATTTATTTATTTGTTTTTTATATTTGTTTATATTTATTTATTTGTTTATATTTATTTGTTTGTTTATATTTATTTGTTTGTATTTATTTATTTGTTTAATATTTATTTGTTTGTTTATATTTAATTTGTTTGTATTTATGTTATTTGTTTATATATTTATTTGTTTGTTTTTATTTATTAATTTGTTCTTATTTATTTATACCACTTTATGTCACAGCAGATTTCTCTGCATGAAATTCGGGCTGCTCTCTCTCTCTCTCTCTCTCTCTCCTCTCTCTCTCTCTCTCTCCTCTCTCTCTCTCTCTTCTCTCTCTCTCTCCTCTCTTCTCTCTCTCTCCTCCTCTCTCCCCTCCCTCCCCTGGAGAGAGAGCGCGTCACCACAAAGTGTAGTGCCTACCCTTTGTTTTGTTTTTGATTTTCCCATCTGCAGTTGTATTTGTTTCCCAATCAGAGTGGCTTTTTTTTTACAGAATTTTGCCAGGGATAACCCTCTTGTTGCCGTGGGGTCTTTTATGTTTACTGAATAATGATGTGTATCACACAGGACCTCTCTTTATTGTCTCATCTGAAAAATTAGCACCCAGACCACCACTCATGATCTGATGGATGGGGAAAAAGTTTTGTTATGGGGTTGAGGAGGGGGGGGGGGGGGGGGGTTCAATCTTTGGATAGAGCTCAGAGGTTAACTAATGGTGGGATTTATGCATATTTATATACAACCATTGTTTCCCCACCATTTAGGTGGTCGATGCTAAGTAAGTACTTCACTTTGTTTGCTTTACAAGATTCAGTGCTATATATATATATAAATTTGACATACATTCTTCTTCTTTTTTTTCTTATCACTGTGTTTATCACAGTGTGCATGTATCACTGTGTGTATGTCTCACTGTGTGTCTCAACGTGTGTGTCTGTGTATATATCACTCTGTGTGTGTATCACTGTGACTGTGTGTGTGTTGGCAGCCCTGGGTCAGGTGATGATGGTGGTGTTTGCCCTCATCTCCATCCTGAACAGCGCCAACGACGTGTGCGAGGTGAAGCAGGCCGGCTGCGGCTACGGGGACAACCAGGTGTGGCGCAACCTGCCCTTCAGGGAGCAGTTCAGGCGCATCAGCCAGCACACCACGCCTAAGGTTTGTCTGTCTGTCTGTGCAGGGGGGTGGGGTGGTAGTGGGGGGGAGAGGTGGGGGGGGGGTGGGGAGGGGGGGGGGGTTGTTTGTGTGTGTTTTGTTTGTGTGTGTTGTTTGTTTGTGTGTGTGTGTGTTTGTTTGTGGGTGTGTGTTTTTGTTGTTGTGTGTGGTGTGTGTGTGTGTGGTGTGTGTGTGTGTGTGGTGTGTGTGTGTGTGTGTGTGTGTGTGTGTGTGAGAGAGAGAAACCTGCCCTTCAGGGAACAGTTCAGGCATATCAACCAGCACACCACGCCTAAGGTTTGTCTGTCTGTCTGTCTTTTGAGGGGGCGGGGTGGATGGGGGGGGTTGGTGTAAGGGTGGGTGAGGAAGGGGGGGGGGGGGGTTTGGTGGAGTGTGTGTGGTTTTTTTTGTTTTTTAAAAATTATTTTATATCGAGGATAATGGAATAAGCACTCGTTGTCAAGTCTTCAGGGGTGAGTGCCCCCAAGGTTGCCAGACTAAGGGATAGATAGATAGATAGATAGATAGATAGATAGATAGATAGATAGATAGATAGATAGATAGATAGATAGATAGATAGATAGATAGATAGGCAGGCAGGCAGGCAGGCAGGCAGGCAGGCAGGCAGGCAGGCAGGCAGGCAGGCAGGCAGGCAGGCAGGCAGATATGTGTTAACCTGTATTCATGTGTGTGTGTGTGTGTGCGCGTGCGTGCGTGTGTGTGTGTGTGTTCACTGTGCAGATGGAAGTCAACTGGGCTTTCTACATCGCCTGTATCGGTGCCGCCCTCTCCATTGCTGGTTGTGCTCTTCTCTGGGTCGAAGGTCAGATTTTCTTTTTTGTTGTTGTAGTCATTGTTGTTGCAGTTGGGCTTTCCCCAAATTTTTGTGTGTGTTGTCTTCTTTTTTTCATGTTTTAAGGGGTTTTTTGGTGGGCTTTTTGTGAGGGTTTTTTTCAGATGTGTGTGTGTGTCTGTGTCTGTGTCTGTTTGTGTGTGTCTGTGTCTGTGTCTGTTTGTGTGTGTCTGTGTCTGTCTGTGTGTGTGTGTGTGTGTGTGTGAGAGGATGCTGTCGTTGTTTGTTGCTACCTCTAACTCGCATGACCCTGACCCTGACCCATACCTTCCTGTCCTCAGGGCTGATGGTGTGCCGCTCCGTTGGCAACATCCGCTACCAGCAGCTGCAGCAGAAGCGTGACCTCTACGAGTACGAGCGCGACCCCACTGACTTCATCTACTCGCCCCCGTCTCGTGTGCAGCCAGCCATGTACGGAATGCAGCCAGGCGTGGCCTACGCTCCCCCCCGCCAGACCTACCGCCCCCCTCCCTCTGTCAGCGGCACCAGCACCCAGAGTGGGTCCGCCGTGTTCGTGTCCCGAGAACTCGACCTGTAGGTCAAGGTTGACCTGTAGGTCAAGGTCGTCCTTCTGGAGGTTTGGTTCGTTCGGGGAGAGAGAAGTATCGATTTTGGTGCATGTAGGTCAAGGTCGTTGTTTTGGAGGTTTGGAGAAAGATCGACTCCAGCACAGGCACTGACTGCAGACTGTTTTGAAATGGTATGTGTATTTTTTTTTTTAAAATTTTATATACACGTGCTGAGGTTTTCTTAGTAATTCATCCCTCCAGCGTTCGGTGGGTTAAAGGAAGTATGAACATACCCAGTATGCAACCTTTACAAAAAATGAGCTGCTTCAAAGTACAAGATCCCATAATTCGTGTTGAAATTGGGTGGGCTAGGGAAACACAAACATACCTAGCATGCAACCTATACAAAAAAATAAGCTGCTCTGAAGTCGGAATGTGTTGCCAGAGGCCAGCGGGCAGACCTCCTGCAGAGTGACAAGCACAGGAGAAGACCAGGCACTACACATTCCACCCAGTAAGGGAACACAAGAGAAGAAGAAGAAGAGATTTTCAGTGCCTTGAAAAGGAAGCAGACACCTGTTCTTTCCTATTCCCTGTTTTAAGAAGAAAGTATACACTTTTTTTTTTAATGTTCAAAATTACAGTTTTTAGTTGATAATGAGTAACTGTAGGTCTTGTGTCTTTTTTTTTTTTTGGTCTTTTTTTTTTTTTCAAAATTTTAGGTTCTGTTGGCAGTAAGTAAGAATCTTAAAACTGTTCTCTTTTGTTTTATGCATGGTGAATCTTACAGGTCAAGGAGATGATTTTTCTCAAAATGACCATAAAAATCAAATGAAAATTACATGTGGAATTATAAACTTTCTTCTGTCATGTCTGCATACATTCGTATGCTTGACACACCTGACATAACATGTAACAGGCCTGTATTTCAGATAGTTTTTGTGGCATTCCACATTGATTTTTATTTTTTGCATCTTAGGAAAATTTACTCAGAAGAAACCACCAGAATGCCAAAAATAGTGGAGACAGTTTTTTTTTTTTTTTTTTTTTTTTTTGTATAAGACATAAGTTCTTAGTATGTTAGGATATCACTTGCTTGCTGTTTTGCTTATGGGGAATGTACCAACGCACGTTCAGTCTTTCACTCTTCAGTCTCTCTCCGTCTCTCTGTCTCTCCTCCTGTCTCTCTGTCTCTGTCTCTCTCCTCTCTCTCTCTCTCTCTCTCTCTCTCTCTCTCTTTTCTCTCTCTCTGTCTCCTCCTCTCTTTCTCTCTCTCTCTCTCTCTCTCTCTCTCTCTCTCTCTCTCTCTCTCTCTTCTCTCTCTCTCTCTCTCTCTCTCTCTCTCTCTCTCTCTCTCTCTCTCTCTCTCTCTCTCCTCTCTCTGTACTCTTTTCCAATATGTAAATATTCTTGGTCTTTTTTTTCCTTCTATTTCACATAGTAGTAGTCATGAGCATGCATGCATGTGTGTTTAAACAAGAATAGATCGCTTTTTTTTCTTTCTTTTTTTGAACACATTCACCCAACTGAACCCATGTAAATTGTATTGCCAAGTTCATTTTATATTCAAATGTTAGGAAATAATATACATATCAAATGACTGTACGCGTTGTGAAAAATGATGGTTGTGGATTAGTTTGAAGTTTTTTTTTTTGTTTGTTTGTTTGTTTGTTTTTTTTTTGGGGGGGGGGGGGGGGGTTGATATGTGTTTTGTTTTTAAAGTTGTTGATCAAAGAGGGGGAAAGGGGTGGAATCTATTTGTATACAACATATCAACTTGTTGCATTTTTATGTTTAGTTTTTTTTATCAACACTGAAAAGAAATGTATTTTAACGAAATTTTATAATCATGTTGTATGTAAATAGTCGTGCAAGACATTCCATTTTACATATCATTCTCCTATCAGGGTTTTTTTTGTTGGTTGTTGTTGTTTTTGTTTTTTTTTAAATGACAGTTTTTCTGCAGTTTTAATTTAGAAACTTGGCCAAGGCCAAAAGTTGTGTCAGTTATTGATGTCAGCTCATTGCCAAGGCCTACACTAAAATGTTGTGGTGTTGTAAAATGTTGTGTTGAGATTGCCTTCAGCCATGACAAGCCCTTCAGAACAACCTGCATTCTCCTTCAAAGGAGAATAAATCCTCTGAAGTCAGAGTATGGCTGCCTGTATGGCGAGGTACTTGAAAATAGTCATACACGCAAACTTCTCATTCAGTGTGCAATTTCAATCTCACAGTGATTCCCAGGTGGGATTAGTGAGTCAGAGTGCATATTCTGGGTGACCCCCCAGAGTGTTAAGCTGGGGAAC
>CM060350.1:20934337-20946837 GCA_030674155.1 Stramonita haemastoma | reverse complement strand
TCATTTTTTTTTTGTGAAAGGGAAGATGGTCAAGATAAGTTGCTGGTGCTGTGGTGGTATAGATGACAGGAATATATCTGTATACATAATATACACAAGCAATCTGTTTATCATAACGATCTAAATGAACATGGAGACTGTTACAGTGTTAGTGTTCACAGCCTTAATGCTGAGGCAGTGCAGCACTGCCATCCAGAGAAACAAAAAGAAGCCAATCCTATCATTTTTGGAGTGATAATATTAAGTGCTCAGCTAATCAACTCTGACTTGAGTATTGTCATTTGTACATGTTTAGATTTTAGAAAGTTCTACATGTTGGTACTAATGTAATGCAGTTTACTAAATTAATAATTATAGACCTGTGGCTTTTGTCATAGGCCAATTTGTAGTAAGGGCATACATTACATGGTTAGGGGCTCATCACAAACAATACATGAGGAGCCGACTGATCAAAAGAGAAAATCAGCTTTTTATGGTTGTATCTGCTACCAGTTTTTAACACACATCATAACATAAGTAATATTTTTGTAAAACAAGAAGTCGAATGTCTGATGACCATGTTATATATCTTAGCTACTGCTCTGAGGTTCACCAACAGTTGAGTTAGATTTTGTGTTCTGGACCGTTTTTTCCCACCATGAAGGTATCCACATTTCAGCTTCGTAATATATGCTGGGAATGTTCATTTATGTTTCTGTAACCCACCAAACACTGATGTGAATTACAGGATCTATAATTTGATCTTGTGCATGTGTACTTGTATGATACAAGAAGAAGGGAATTAAGGCACTGGCAGACCTGTCTGCTCTTGAAGTTGACATGGGAGATTGTAAAAATCCCCACATTTGCCAGATTTTGCCAAGATTCAATCCACAACTTCATGGACCCAAGGGATGGGAGTCAAACACTGAAATAGTTAAAAAGGAAGGTGGCAGTATATTTTAAATGTTTGCCTGCTAACAACTAAAAAGAATTGTTCTGGATTCAGTTTCCTGCCTGGCCCTTGCTTCCCATTTTGACGGGAAAATTGAACTGAATGGACCAAGTCTTTCATGACTAGCAAACTCTAATCCATTTGGACCCATGTGCAACATGTCTGCACATCAAAGAACCCACAACAGTTGAAAGTCAGAGAGAGCACAGAGGTACTTCCTGACTGTCGTGGCAAAAATCCTTAATTCAGTTTCCAACTCCTTTGTATCCCTGAAGTTGAAATGCAGCAGCCTTTAGTTTATGGTAGGGAATGAACATCCCCCCCCCCTCTCTCTCTCTCTCTCTCTCTCTCTCTTTTCCCTCTCCCCCTCCCTCCCTCCCCTTCCTTCTCTCTCTCTTTCTCTCTCTCTTTGTATGTGTCTCTCTCTCCCCTCTGTCTGTCTGTCTGTCTTCTCGTCTGTCTGTCTGTCTCTTCTCTCTCTCTCTCTCTCTCTCTCTCTCTCTCTCTCTGTCTCTCTCTCTCACTTGGCCTAGAGCTCTGAGGCTCAATGATGAGCTTTTGCATAGTATACATGTACACACATGCAAAGGTCTGTTTGCAGAGCATGAACTGATGAATGTAGCAGCATTCCAGCTTGGACTGTTGAAGGAAAAGAGAAACTTGTTTGTAAACAACGACTGTCCAGAGCTACTGCGTCATTTTTGTTAAATTCCCCACTTAGCCGGGACTAGTACAAGTACTCGTAGTAGAGCTCGACGAGAGGAAGTGGAGGGGAGAGAACTGGAAAGGAGAAGGATACATTATGTACACAGGAGGATAGGTGGGAGTAGGAGGGCTAATGGGAGTGTGACGGTTGTGACACCAGTGACTGATGTGCTGCCCATCAAAGGAGAGGTTGTGACCAGAGGCAGACACTGAGAGTAGACAGACGGCTCATTGGATTGACGCCGTGATAAGGGGGTCTGCTTTCCTCTCCTTAGGGCTAGCTTTGCATAGTATTATCAACATGAGGCTTTTTCAGTATATTTATTAGTAAAATCACCTAGTATAAATTTTATGCTTTTAAAAAAAAAAAAAACTTTTGAAAATAAATTGAATATGATTAGCTGGTTATAATAAAATTTTTATATACTTCAAACCAAACTAATTTAATAATCAAGAAATAGCAGTTAGGATAATGCTGTGTTTACTACACTGTTAAGTTTGATCACAGAGAAATGTATTAGTCATATAATTATTGTTGAAATTTATCTACAATGATACATGAATGTATAGTATACATGATACCAACACCAACAAAACGGTTTACTTTTCCAGTAAACAATATGGTTATAACTAATATAACTAGAAGTGCAAGCTGCACAAAAAAACAAAATAAAGTTAAGTGCAAGCTGCTTGTCTTATCTTCCTGTAGCATCACTGTGTGGTGTTGTTCTGTTGGACATTCCCATGCTTAACTAACACCCTGGGGATCATCAAGAAAGTACATTTTATACTGTAGTACGTAGCGCTGGTTCACTCATTCCACCTGGGAATCACTGTGAGACTGTGTTGTTTTTTTACAGTACAGACACGTGAATACATACTGGATGAGAACTCGGAGAATTTTTCTTGTGTGTGACTGTTTTACAGTACTGATCTAAAAGTAAAATTGTCTTAGTGGGATATAGTTATAAGGTGATAATTGAATACATCAACAGCTATTTTATGTCGGCTTCAGAAAAGTAGCCTCCTTATGCTAATCAGCTCTAATGACTAGAGCTTTTTTTGCTAAGACAATTATATAATTTATTATAATATACCTTCCAAATCATAACAACATTCATTTAAGCCTTAAAGGCCTTCTCAGTTTATTGTCCTACATCATCATAACAATAACAATTTAATAAGAGCTGTGTACTGATTTTTGAAACCCAAACAAAACAAAAAATACTTAACGCCTACCCCTCCCCTTATAGCTAAAAAACTAAACCACCACCCCACCCCTCAAAAAACACAACAACCAAACAACAAAAACAAAAAATAATTAACCAACTGGACAGTGCTTGTTTCCCTAACAAACTTCTCTGGTAGTTAAACATCAGTGCCACTCCTTCCTGCCCCCACCTGAACAGTTTTTCAGATGAGATATTCATAAACCAAGGTCTTGTGTGCAAACACATGCACATCATCTTGTGCCAGGTTAAAACATGTTCGCTTTTTGGAAGAGTAGGCCATTGTGTGCCGGTGGGAAAGGATGACAAAATTAACAAAACTGCATACCATGGGACTGAGTGTAAAAAAAAAGCACATGAGTGCTTTTCCATTAGTCCTGAAATAAAATATAAATAAAAGTATAAATTTTATAATAAAAGAGAATGAAATAAAAAGTAACATTTAATTGATTGATTATTAAAATCAAATACATTCTGTATAAAGACTATAAACTGAGGCCCCGTGTGCGAACGCACACAGTTCACCTTGCGCACGATTAAAACCCGTTCCGCCTTTCGGAAGAGCAGGCCATCGTGTGCTGGTAGGAGCGAATGACAACTTTTTTTTTTAAACAAAAAAAAACAAACAGCATGCACACAGGTGTTGTGTTTAGACACCATCCCTGAGGGGAAAAAATAATAATAATGGGTAGGCGCTGCTTTTGTGGCGACGCGCTCTCCACGGGGAGAGAGCAGCCGAATTTCACAAGACAATCTGCGTGACATAAAGTGGTATAAAATGTAAAAAATAAAAAGAAAATATTTAAAGTAAAAATAGAAAATATTGATAAATAAATAAGAATGAAATAAAAAGTAACATTTAATTTGATGTTATAAATCAAAGGAGCGCCGCTGTAGTCTAGTGGTTAGGGCGTTGGACTCGTAATCTAAAGGTTGCGGCTTCGATCCCAGCTTTCGCTATGGCGTTGTGCCCTAGGAAAAGGCACTTTACGGCTATTTTCTCACCCCACCCAGCTGTAAAAGGGTACCAACCTTGTGTTGGGGGTTAACCCTGCGATAGACTGGCGTCCTATCCAGGGGTAGTCTATGACTCTCAGTCGCTCAACGCCACAGAAACCAGGATAAGCACCGGCCTGATGAGCCTTAGGCTGGGGACAGACTTTAACTTTTTAACTGTCTGTGTGCAGCGTGGTTCCGTGCGGTGCAGGCTCTGTTTCCTGCTGGGATGCCTGGGGTCGCTGCTGACCTGCGTTCTGATTGGCCTGGTGCTCATCAGCTTCTTCGACAGCCAGGGCACCTTCAAGGTCATCGCTGCCGCCAACTTTGGCACAGGTCAGTGGCTTTGTCACTGTTAGTGTGTTATATGTGTTTTTGTGTGTGTTGTGTGTTAGTGGAGTGGTGTGGTGTGGTGTTGTGTCTGTGTCTTTGTTTTGTGTGTTGTTTGTTCATTTTACTGTTCACAATAGAGAGAGAGAGAGAGATGTGTGTGTGTGTGTGTTGGTGTGTGTGTGTGTGTGTGTGTGTGTGTGTGTGTGTGTGTCAGTTTGTCTGTTCACATGAGAGAGAGAGAGGTGTGTGTGTGGTTATTTCTTTATTGTTTGTTTGTTGTTTGAGGTGTGATGTGTGTAGCTGTGTGCTGTTTTTACATCGTACACTATCCCCATATATGTATTTTGCATTTTGTGTGTGTGTAATTGTTATGTGTGTTTTTATGTGATGTTGTGTTAGTTGTTTTTTGTGTGTGTGTGTGTGTGTGTGTGTGTGTGTGTGTGACTGTGTGTACTGTGTGTGTGTCATTTGTGGTGGTGCGAGTCACTGTGTTAGTGTGAGTTCAAAAAAAAGAATTCCAAATCCCATACATGTCAGCTCTAGCCGGTGGTGGTGGTGTTGTTTTGTTTCTTCTCCCAAAACCAGTGGTGGCGGAAGTGCTGGCGCTGGTGTTCTTCGGCACACACTTCCGCGACGTCTTCATCATCACCAGCGCCGAGGATTACCTGGGCTACTCGTTCTACGTGGGCGTGGTGGCCACCGTCTTCCTCTTCGTCGCTTTCATCGCCTCGTCCGTGGAGGCCAGCCAGACGTCCAAGGTCTGCTGAACATGCAGCATCGGCTGACCGTCTGGTCCACCCCCTACACTCTCTTCATCGACAGGAGCAGTGAACTCTGCTGTGGAGACGGTGGCCGCTTACCTGCTCTTGGGGGTCGGTTGATTTGATTGGTCGGTTGGTTGGTTGGGTTGGGTCAGGAGGAGGAGGTCAGGAGGAGGAGGCAACTGTCTGGAGGAGGTTGGGGATGGTTGTTGTTGTGTTTGTGACGGTTGAGGTGGTGGAGTTTTTGTGGTGTGGGTAGGGAGGGGGGTGTACTTTTTTAGTTGTTTTTTTTTAATGAAAGTTTGTTTTTTGGTTGAGGGGGGTGGTACTTTTTTTAGTTTTTAACGTTTTTTTTTTGTTTTTTTTAATTAATAAAAGTTTGGTGATGGGGAGTTTATTTTAATCCCTGTTGTGGGTTTTTTTGTGTTTTTTTTTTATCTCTTATTCTGCTGATTTTAATTTTTGTTTTTTTGTGTGGGGTGTTTTGGTTTTTGTGTTTGGTTTGGGTTTTTTTTTTAATGTGGTTAACAACATTATAAATCTTATTTTTATTATTTTAAGAAAAATAAATGGAACCCTTTTTTTTTTTTCTTTCTTACATGTTGAAAATTTATTCCCCCCAAAAAGCTGTTGAGTTTGGAAAAGGATGTTGGAACAAATCTCATTTTTTGATTGTGTAGGACGTTGGCACGACATCACTTTTTCTTGGGCATTTTTTGTCTTGTGTAATTAATATGATTATATATATATATATCTCAATACCTAGATTCCAGAACTTTGCAAAAATGGTGTTGCACTAACTGTCAACAGTTGTTGCTTAACACACAATACAGTTGATCGGATGCACGCACTCTTGTACAGGTTTTCCCCCCCCAAGAGAGAGAGAGAGACTGTGCAGAAACAGCTGTGCACTAGTTTGCCCTAGATGTGTCTGTCTCTCTGTCTGTCTGTGTGTGTACTGTGTTGGTGGTGTTTTCGTCATTCCATGTCTATTTTGATGGGTAGGTGTCTACATGGACACGTCTTGATGATCACTTTTTTTTTCTTTTTTTTTTTTTACAAAGTTACCACCAGCTACTCTTTGAGTTATGTAGAGTTTGGTTGTTCTTTTTTTTTATTTATGTAGAGTTTATAATTACAAGAACTTAGTACATACAGTAGACAACAGTGAATGCCACATCTATCCAGACTACTGGTGTACATAGGGGGGGTGGGGGGGGGGGTTCGGATGAGGGTTGTGGTGGGTTTTGTTTTGGATGGTTTGTTTTTTTGTTTGTTTGCTTGTTTTAGGGGGGGTTACTCTTAATCATCTATGATTTAATACTGAACTTTATATTTGTATTTTCTTTTTTTAAAAAAAACAAAAAACTTTTATCATTAATTACTACTGATCTGTGTACATGAAAACAACATTGAATGCCACAGTTATGATCCAAACTATGTAATGTTTCCCCCCCACCCCTTTTTGTTTTTTTTGCCTCCAAACCTAATGGCATCTACTACACTGTGTGGGGGGGAGATGACAAATGTTGTTGACAAAACAACAACAATAACCAGAAATGATACCATCCATATTGTGTTTGTGAGTCATCTTAAACATTGATACCCTTCCGTCAGTTTTAAGGTGCATCAAGAGTAGTGTAAGGGGGAACAGTACAGAATGTTAAGATAGCGCTAGTGGGTTGGAATTTTCTTTACACAAGGTGTCTGATTTTTTTATTTTTTTTTTAATATATACACAAGGTGTCTACTTTTGCATGCAGTTTTGTAAACCGTTCTGAAGATTCTACGTATTGTACTTTTGAAAATTTTGAAGTTTTACACATCATAGTGTGAAGTTTCCATGAAGGATTTTCGTATGAAAGTGTGTGTGTGCGTGTGTGTGTGTGCGCATGTGTGCGTGCGCATGCGAGTGAGAGGATGCGTGTGCATGTGCACGAGTGTGTGTGTTGTCTGTGTGTCTCAGTATCTGTGTCTGTGTATGCAACTTGTCACAGGACTGTGCTGTGTAAGTTTTCTATTAAAAAAAAAAAAAAGGTACAGAAATTAGAAGAAGTTACTATTATAGATGAAAGATGTTTGGCAGCTCTGCATTCCAAGTTGTTATGTGAAGGTACATTTTCGTGCAAGTAGAGGGAAGGTATATAGACTAACAATAATGTGTTTAATTGTCA
This sequence comes from Stramonita haemastoma, assembly GCA_030674155.1. Taxonomy (NCBI): domain Eukaryota; kingdom Metazoa; phylum Mollusca; class Gastropoda; order Neogastropoda; family Muricidae; genus Stramonita; species Stramonita haemastoma. The sequence goes on along the minus strand of CM060350.1, from coordinate 20,939,705 downwards.
TGATAATGTTACATGTGTGTGTTTGGACTCATTGTGATCTTTATTATCTTTCTCCAAATACAATCTTTGCTTCCTTGATGCATACAAAAAAGGAAAATATGTTATATAGCTGATAGACAGGCTTCCTATTACTAGAAACGTCTGGATACATGTATGTAACACATTTTCATACCAAATATAACTGTTGATCAATTATGAAAATGAAAAATTGTAACTGTTGAAAAATTGCCAAAATTTTCTCACTGGAAGTGATGTAGAATGTTCGGTGTATGTTAAGTATTATGAGTTTTATACCCAAAAAAAAAAGGGTTGGATGTATGTATATATTTTGAAATTTACTGGTTGTACTAGTTAGCATTCTTAAAGTAAAGAGTTGTATATGTTTTTATTAGGCATCCTTCAGTCTTAGAAGACTCTAGTAGTATGGAGTTGGGATCCAGGTATATATTCTGGTACAGCGTCAGGTGTGGCTGGCTGGTCTGTATATGTGTTTATTGACGGGATAATGAATACAGACAAACATTCCTTAGATAACATAAGGATGCGAGCGTGATGTCTGAAGTAACCAGATAATGAAGCAACGATATTTTACGAGTTCTTAGAATGAAACAGAGAAGAAAGTGCAGCGTTGACTGCATTGGCTATTTCAGTGAAGATTTTCAGACATTCCAGACAATGGTTTAGGAGGTAAAAGAGTGTGGGCCATTGTGTGTGAGGTAGATCTTATATATTCCTGAAGTGTGTGGAGAAAGTGAAAACTGCTGTTTTGTTGGGGGTGGGGGGGGGCGCTATAATTGTATTGCTGATGGCTGGGACTGGCATTCACTGGCTGAACATTTTGATGGTGCTTGAGGAGTTGATGGGATGAGGGTGGGTTTTGATTTTTCCGCTCTTACATACGCGTGTATGTGTGTGTGTGTGTGCGTCCGTGCATGCATGCATGTGTGTAATTTCTATTTAAAAAATTTAAAGAAATTTTGGGGGGTGTCCCAGATTTTATCAAAGTCTGGTGTGTGTGCATGTTGTGTTAATATGCCTTTTGGCTACCATACAAACAAACCAACAAAAATTTTAAACTAACAACTTTTTTTAAAAGTTGAAAATAAAATTTTTAAACAATGAATAAAAGCATAATTTGGAGATACAACTGAAGAGAGATCGTTTTCAAATCCATAATCACTAAATAAAACTTTTAGCAACCTTTTTTTTTTTTTTAACTTTCCAGTTGATGTACCATCCATACCTCATCAATACTCAAAGCATAAAGCAGCACTGAGATAAAATGTTTTTTAATGCATCATAGCTTCCTCACCAGGTAATGAATGTCGAGTCTTGTTCCAGAATGTAGAAGGGTATTAACAAAATAGTCACAGTTAACAGTCAGTTAGGAAAGTCAGCTTTTTTGTGTCACCAGAAACAAGAAGGAAGTCTTGGTTTCTTCTCCAGTGTGTGTTGATGAGAAGGAAAAAAAAGTCTGTGAAGAAATGGCCAGGACTTTGTGTGGGGTTTTTGTAATACATACATGTATGTTTGGTCGGTTTTGTTGTTGTTGTTGTTGTGTGTTTTATGCTAGCAGAGAGAGACCTGTCTTTTCTTTATCTAGTAACGTGTGTAGGATGAGTTCGGGTAGATTTCAGTGAAAAAAAATGGCCAGGACTTTGGGCATTTTTTTGCTTTGTTGGTTGGTTTTGTTGTTGTTGTTGATGATGTTGTTGTTGTGTGTTCCCTGCTATCAGAGAGAGAGAGGTCTTTGTTTCGTGTGACATGTGTTGATGAGTTGAGATGAATTTCAGTACAGCAGAGGCTGATTAGGTGTTTTGTTGTTGTTGTTGTTGTTGTTCTCGGCTGTCAGAGAGAGGTATTTGTTTTGTGTGACATAAGTTGAATGGATGGATTTCAGTACAGCAGTGGCCAGTATTTTATTCAAACATGTTTAGACATGTTGAGAGTCTGGAAGTAAGTTGAATCAGCAGGCATAGGTCTTTCTGAAAAGGCAGTGAAAGGTGAGATGGTTTGGTCACATTGCTGATTGATTGGTCATGAGAAGAAGGAGAAGAAGAAGAGAAGGAGGAGAGGGAGGAAGAGTAGAAAATTAAGAAGAAAGAAAAGAGAAAAAAAGTTCCAAGAAGATTGCCAAACAGTAAAAGTTAGAAAGAAGTGACAGACAGCTAGCAGAAGAGATGAGATGACAGCACTAGGGAGTAAGTGAGCTAATCTTTAGACAAGTTCTCAGAGCGCAGCAGAGGAGAGACATGGCAGAAAGAAGATAGAGAGAATGCTCAGGTTAAGGCCCATATGATCAGGGTTGAGGGAGGGGGGGGGGGAGGGGGTTGGGGGCTATAAAATTTGATTTGACTGCATCCACCTTTGATGATTGATTTTTAAATCAAACTGAAGTTTAGTGAGGGAGATTTCAACGTTGGTGATTGATTCGATCACGCTGTGGTTCAGCGGTTTGTATTTTTCAAGTTTGATGATTGATTTTGGTCAAATCCATGATTGACAGGATATTGATTGAATCCAAATCTGGTGATTGATATAATCAAATTTCTAGTTCAGGTGACTGTTGGAGTGTTTTGAGTTTGTTTGGGGTTGTTTTTTTTAATTCAATCCATAATTTTTATTTGATGATTTGATTTGAATGGATGCCAAGTATTAACGAATGATTTTATTGAAATCAGAGACTGTGCAGAGAGTCGGTTTAGGCTTACAGTGACAATATTCTGGGCAATAATGGCAGTTAAATCATAACAATAAATAACATGCTGTGTACAGGATGGAACTGCTGGATTTTCCATTTTTCACCCCTTCCAATTTTTGTGATGTGGTAGAAGATGTGCTGTCATAATTATAAAAAAAAATGTAATATGCTCATTGCTGTGTTGTCCTGATCTTGTCATTGTCACTTGCTCACAGTTTTTATAGGAGAGAGTTTTCAGTTTAATTAAGTGTAAAGGTGATACATACATATAATAATATATGTACATCTTCTCTTTTCTTTCTTAATTTAGAAGAAAACTTTTCTTTCTCGGGATGTACAGTTTTATAACTGCTGGTTCTCTTGTTTTTCTCACTGAATTTTTGGGACTTTGCAAAGAAAAAGTTACATGCTTTTTTTTTTTTTTTTCTCTCTCTCTCTCCTTTTTTTTTTCTTCTTCTTCTTTTTTTTTCTCCGTTTCTTTTAACGGTGTTATACTGTTGAAGTTGATTGGACAGCTAGTACAGTGACTGAGACACGTGTCAGATTTGTCTGACGTCACAAAGTTTGGTTTGATTTTCTGGAATTTTGATATGTACATCTGTGTGGGACTTAGGGGCTGTTGTTTTTTTTCTTTGTTCGTTGCTGTTGGATGCGAAGGGACAAAACGAGGGCAGAAAATTACTCTTCTGGTAAGATTTGCTTTGTTGATTGGTAGGGGGGGGAGGGGAGGGGGGGGGGGGCAGGCGCTGTCAGTATAAATAGCATCCTGGAAATTCTGTGCTAAGAATTCCCTCTTTCTCTCTCTCTTTTCTTTCTCTGTGTTTCTGCCTTGTTCCTTTTCTTCCTGTCTCCTAGTCTATTTTTTTTCTGCCTTCTTGGTCCTTTCTCCTGTTTATTTTTTTCCAGAAAGACTTAGAAGATAGGAATTCTCTCATGATTGTAAAGTTTGTTTTAATGTTGTCCTTTTTATCATTTAAGTACAAGCGGTTATTGAAGCTGAATATTTTAGACCTTTTCCCCCCTTTTTTGGAGGGGGCGGGGATGGGGGGGGGGGGGGGGGTTAAATATTTTAATCAAGGATTGTTGTAAATGGATCAATAAAAAGAAAGAAAAAGTCTTCCTTTTATGTGATGATATTTAATCAAAATACTGTTGAATATTTCATTTTTAGATGGAATTTTGTTTTGTGTATGTGTGTGTGATATGAACGAGTATGAATGAAATTATCATGCTTTTAAAAAAATTGATGTGTTTGAAATTCATATTTGGAATTTTCTGTAATGGCTATGGTCTTTTTTTTTTCTTTTTTTTCTTTTTTTTAATTGAATAGGAGGATTTTTTTAATACATTTAGTGTCTTGTTTATTTGTGTTAATTCCAAGTCAGTAAATCAATTGATCTGGGTTGGGTTTTTGTGTGTTTTGTTGTTGTTGTTGTTGTTGTTATGACTTTACATTTGAAAAGTGTGAAAGAGAATGATGTTGTTGTTGTTGTTTTAATTCAGTCATCTTGTACTGTTTAATCAATTTTTTTCCCCTCCTGTTTTAATCTTTATATTGACATGGCCAGTTTTTGTTTTGGGTGTCTTTTCGTTGTTGTTTGAATGGGTGTTTTTGTTTTGTTTTGTTTCTTGGTTTTCCTTAATGTACACTTCATAAATATTTCCATTTTTGTTGAATGAATGGGACGCTGCATACCTGTGTTTATGTAACATTGTCTCCAATCAACAGTGGTAGTCCCTATTGTCTATTGTTTTAACTTAATAAAACATAGAAATGAAAATAAAAAGTAAAAGAATCAACTTGAGGATTTGTCGACTGGTTTTGAAGGGTGTGTGTTAGTATGTGTGTGCGTGTCATGTATGTGTGTTGTGAGGGATAGAGAGACTCTGTGTGTGTGTGTGTGTGTGTGTGTGTGTGTGTGTGTGTGTGTGTGTGTGTTGTGTGTGTGTGTGTGTGTGTGTGTGTGATGTATGTGTGTTGTGAGGGATAGAGAGACTGTGTGTGTGTGTGTGTGTGTGTGTGTGTGTGTGTGTGTGTGTGTGTGTGTGATGTATGTGTGTTGTGAGGGATAGAGGGACAGTGTGTGTGTGTGTGTGTTGTGAGGGATAGAGGGACAGTGTGTGTGTGTGTGTGTGATGTATGTGTGTTGTGAGGGATAGAGGGACAGTGTGTGTGTGTGTGTGTGATGTATGTGTGTTGTGAGGGATATCAATCAATCAATCAATCAAATTTTTATTTCCAGATGGTACATTGAGTAAGCAGCGATCTGCTTTTTTCCATCAAGCCATCTAGGGATAGAGGGACAGTGTGTGTGTGTGTGTGTGTTGTGAGGGATAGAGGGACAGTGTGTGTGTGTTGTGAGGGATAGAGGGACAGTGTGTGTGTGTGTGTGTGTGTGTTGTGAGGGATAGAGGGACAGTGTGTGTGTGTTGTGAGGGATAGAGGGACAGTGTGTGTGTGTGTGTGTGTTGTGAGGGATAGAGGGACAGTGTGTGTGTGTGTGTGTTGTGAGGGATAGAGGGACAGTGTGTGTGTGTGTGTTGTGAGGGATAGAGGGACAGTGTGTGTGTGTGTTGTGAGGGATAGAGGGACAGTGTGTGTGTGTGTTGTGAGGGATAGAGGGACAGTGTGTGTGTGTGTGTTGTGAGGGATAGAGGGACAGTGTG
>CM060350.1:20916837-20929337 GCA_030674155.1 Stramonita haemastoma | reverse complement strand
GTGTGAGAGAACAAAGCCGTCTTGTGTGTTGTTATTATAATATGACTGAGCTTTGATATTCATGTGGTAAATGTACATGTATGTTAGCCAGGTTCATGGGTTGTTTCACAGTGAAATGAATGAGAGAGAAAGAAAGAAAGAGAGAAATTTAGATAGATAGATAGATAGATAGATAGATAGATAGATAGATAGATAGATAGATAGATAGATAGGTAGATAGATAGATAGATAGATAGATGGATGGATGGATAGACAGATAGATAGATAGATAGATAGATAGATAGATAGATAGATAGATAGATAGATAGATAGATAGATAGATAGATAGATAGATAGATAGATAGATGGATGGATGGATAGACAGATAGATAGATAGATAGATAGATAGATAGATAGATAGATAGATAGATAGATAGAGAGAGAGATAGATAGATAGATAGATAGATAGATAGATAGATAGATAGATAGATAGATAGATAGATAGATAGATAGAAAAGAAAAACAGAGAGAGAGGGGGGGGGGAGAGAGAGGGGGGAGAAAGAAAAGAAAGAAAAACCGAGAGGGGGGAAGGAAGGAAAGAAAAAGAAACGAAGAAAGAAAGGAAAGAGAAAGAAAGAGAGAAAGCAAGAAATTAAACACATCACCACACACACACACACACACACACACACACACACACACACACCACACACACACACACACACACACCACACCACACCACACACACACACCACCACCCACCACCCACCCACCCACCCCCACACAACACACACCCCCACCACCCCCACCCCACCCACACCACCACCCCACACACCCCACCCCCCCACCCACCCACACGTTCCTATCCCTAGTCAACCTGCAACATAATTCAGGAGGGAGTCACATCAAAACTAACGCTCCTCTGAAAAGATAAATCGATGTGTTTTTTTTTGGGGGGGATTGTACTTGCAATGAGCCAGCCATATATTGAAAAAAAAATCTACTTCTGTCAATAAAATGTGTTTCAGACGTTCGTGCTCTGAATCTTCTTATCTTCTTTCTCGAACACACACACGTGCGCACGCACGCACACACACACACACAACACACACACACAAGCACGCACGCACGCACCACACACACACACACACACACACACACACACAACAACACGCACGCACGCGCGCGCGCGCGCACACACACACACACACACACACACACACACACACACACAGAGGGGGGAAGGGATAGCCTGGTGGTCAGAGTGATGCGCTCCTGATCTGCTGACCCGGGTTCGAATCTCGTTCTAGAGGGTTTTTCCTCTAGAGTTAACATCAGTCCTTTGGATGAGACTGTAAACCGAGGCCCATGTGCGAACGCACGCAGAACATCTTGCGCACATGTTAAACCCTGTTCCGCTTTTCGGAGGAGTATGCCGGTGGGAATGTATGACAAAATTGACAAAACTGCATGCACATGGGTACTCGATGTAAAAAAAAAAAAAAAAAAAAAAAAGCACATGAACGCTTGTTCCATTAACCTCGAATTAAGAATAAAATTAATTTTAAAAAATTAAATAGACTCACGCACGCACGCACGCATGCACGCACACACACACTCACTCACGCACGCACGCACGCACACACACACACACACACACACACACACACACACACACACCACACACACACACACACACACACACACACACCACGTCACTCATTGTCTGTCATATGAGCGAAAATGTGTCGTGCTGCCGTGCAAGCACTTGACACCTAGGTTTACACATAACACCACGCTGCTGCGAAAATGCAACGCAATACAATACATAAAAGCCGCCGCTGTAGTCTAGTGGTTAGGGCGTTGGACTCGTAATCTATAGGTTGTGGGTTCGATCCCAGCTTTCAGCTACGGCGTTGTGCCCTTGGAAAAGGCACTTTACGGCTATTTTCTCACCCCACCCAGGTTTAAAATGGGTACCAACCTTGTGTTGGGGGTTAACCCTGCGATAGACTGGCGTCCTATCCAGGGGGGAGTCTATGACTCTCAGTCGCTTAATGCCACAGAAACTGGGATAAGCACCGGCCTGATGAGCCTTAGGCTCGGGACAGACTTTAACTAACAATACATAAAATACGATGTCATGCAATAAAATACAATGCAATTGCATACAATGCAACTCAATAAAATACAATGCAATGCAAACCATCACAATAAGAAACATATAATACAACGCAATACAATGTAGCATGATACAACATAATACAACATGATACCATACGATACAATACAATACAATACAATACAACGCAACACAATGTTAAACAACGCAGAGCAATACAATGCTACATGATACAACACAATACAAAACAGTACAATATAATACGACACAACACAATGTAAAAACAATGTAATGCTATATATATATATATATATATATATATATATATATATATATATATATATATATATATTATACCATTACAATGAAATATATTACACTAAGATATCGACATTAAACACAATACAATGTCCCATTACAGTGTAATATAATACAATAGGATATTGTGATAAAATATTTAACAATACAATACAATCAACTGCATACAGTACAGCACAATACATTTCCCCCGAATTTATATATATCTATATATATATATATATATATATATATATATATATATATATATATATATATATATATATATATCTTGACATTGGTTTAATGTCCTGGTTGTTTCATTGTTCTCGACTTGTTTTTGTTCTTACAAACACGTCAGTTACAGATCATGAAAATACAAGCATGAATATTCATCAAGTAGGCTACATGTAAGTCAACTCCAGATCCTTATTAATTAAACATATTAGTTTGTTTTGGAGAGAGAGAGGGGGGGGAGGGAGAGAGAGGATGGAAGGGGCCGTGAACTCCAATGATTATTCACTAACATGTTATTTGCCTGGGCAGGAAAGGGGTTGTCGAATTATTTAGCCCTGAAGTGAGTTTAAAAAAACAACAAACAAACAAAACAACACCACCAACAACAAAACAAAGTTTATCTGGAGCAAGAATTGTCAGTTACCACAACTATGACCCAGGGTATCACGACATTTGTTTATCTTGGGGAAGGGGGGGGGGGGGGGGGCGTCATCTTTCAGTTACTAGAGCTGTGATCAAGGGTGGCATAACAGTTTCATCTCATCTTGTTGCTTCAACAATTCTACAACTGTAATATTTTTGGGGTGGCCCGAGGTGCTGAAGTGGGAGAACTTGCGGGAGCGTGGGACCTCTGACTTTCTGGCTTCTGACTACAGTCCTGATATCAGAGCAATCTGGAAAGGACTAGAATTTGACTCAAACAACAAAAACAATAACATTTGTCATCTTTCAGTTACCAGACCCAGGGTGGCATGACATTTGTTATATGTCAGTTACCAGACCAAGGGTGTCATGACATTTGTCATCTGTCAGTTACCAGACCAAGGGTGTCATGACATTTGTCATCTTTCAGTTACCAGACCTAGGGTGGCATGACATTTGTTATATGTCAGTTACCAGACCAAGGGTGTCATGACATTTGTCATCTGTCAGTTACCAGACCAAGGGTGCCATGATATTTGTCATCTGTCAGTTACCAGACCAAGGGTGTCATGACATTTGTCATCTGTCAGTTACCAGACCAAGGGTGCCATGACACACTTGGACTTCAGAGGATGTTTCCCCTTTGTGGGAGAGTAGAGATGGCCATGCTGAAAGTTGGCTGTAGCTCAAGACCATGTCAACATCACATGTTTGAAGGCAGAACCCCATTTTGATGTAGGCCTTGGCATTTAGCTGACATCAATAACTGACACAGCTTTTGGCCTGGGTCAATTAAGTTTTGATTGATTTCTTTTTAATATTGTGTTCAAAAGCTTTCTGCTGTGTTGTTCTTGTTTTTTTTTAATACCTTTTATGTCACAGCAGATTTCTCTGCAGTGAAATTCGGGCTTCTCTCCCCAGGGAGAGCCCATGGCCACAAGTGCAGCACTACCATTCTTATTTTCCTGTCTGCAAGTGTAGACCTAGCCGCTGTAGTCTAGTGGTGATCCAAAGGTTGCGGGTTCGATCCCAGCTAACGGCTATGGCGTTGTGCCCTTGGAAAAGGCACTTTACGGCTATTTTCTCACCCCACCCAGGTGTAAAAGGGGTACCAACCTTGTGTTGGGGGTTAACCCTGCGATAGACTGGCGTCCTATCCAGGGGGGGAGTCAATGACTCTCAGTCGCTTAACGCCACAGAAACCGGGATAAGCACCGGCCTGATGAGCCTTAGGCTGGGGACAGACTTAAGTGTAGACCTGTCCACCTGCTCTTGCCTCGTGTCTTCCTTTACCTGGAAGTCAGCTGTCTCCTTACTGACCACACTGCAGTGGGAGATGGTCTGTCCACTGCAGGACTGACCACTGTGTGACTCCAGCAGGCAGAGAGAGAGGCCCTTTAGGTCAGAAAAGGACAAGGTAAAGATGCTCCCATAACCTGTGTGGTCTTTTTTTTCCCTTTTATATCGAGGATAATAGAATAAGCACTCATGTGGTTCTTTTACATTCAGTCCCTGTGTGTATGCAGTTTTTGTAAATCGTGTCATCTGTTCCCACCGGCACACGATGGCCAACTCTTACGAAGAGCCGAACAAGATTTAACGTGTGCGCAAGATGTTCCTGCGTTCCCACAGGGGGCCTCAGTTTACAGTCTCATCCGAAGGACTTTGGGGGAGAGTGAAGTCAGCACTGATGTTAACTCCAGGAGAAAAATCTCCACCCGAATCCAAACTGGGTGGTATCAGAGAGAGAATGAGAGAGAGAGAGAGAGAGAGAGAGAGAGAGAGAAGAGAGAGAGAGAGAGAGAGGTGGAGGCAAGAGTGGAGGACAGGTCGGTCAAGTCAGTAAAAGGTAAAGGTGTCCCATAACCTGTGTGGTCATAGGGAAGCCAGGCATCAGAGACCTCAGCTTATCCAGGGGCCAGCATATTGAGGGCGGCGTCCATCTCCTCTCCCTCGCTGCTCTACCTTCCCTGGCCCTAAAGAGGGCAGGTACCCATTGACAGCTGGGTGAATTGTAATGAAGCCAAAACGCATGGTCACCCATCCAACTGGCAACCACACTCGAAGCTGCTTAACCTTGGCTGGGGGAAAGCCAGCGCTCTGAGCGAGCGTTCAGTTCAGTATTCCTGTTAAGAGGAAGAATGAAAAAAATCATGTTTACTCTCGACAGTAACAAAAACTTAACCAACAACAACAAAATAAGCCTTTGGACCCTGATACAAAAACACGTCAGTTTTTCTGTCTTCTTTTATGATGACGCACGCACTTCATTTTTTTTTTAAACTTGAAAAAAAAACTAGAAGAAAGTTGCCTTAAAATTGAAGCCCATAACAAAGACAGGTGACAGTTTACGTCACAGGGTCAAGACAGTGACCTAAATGCATAAATTATAGTTAATCATCTTTTCACCGAAACAGGATCTCACAAACCCTTTCCAAGTAGCATCCTGTAAGTTTGGCAGTGATTTAAAACCTGCTGGAGCAGCTGAAATGCGTATTATACCAGAGTCTCTCCTCCTCCTCCTCCTCCTCCTCCTCCTCCTCCTCCTCCTGTTCCTCCTTCGTGATTTTCTTTCTTTTTCTTTTTTTATTTTATTTTTTCTTCTTTTTGTTTGTTTGTTTCTTCTTTTTTTTATCAGTTCTTGAATCGTTCTTCTTCAGTGTTCGTGTCAAATTACTTTAAGGGTGATTTAACAGTTGAGATATGTACTTATGCCGATTATCTCCTCCACTTCCTCCCCCTTTTCATCCCCCCCCCCCCCCCCTCTCTCTCTCTCTCTCTCTCTCTCTCTCTCTCTCTCTCTCTCTCTCTCTCTCTCTCTCTTCTCTCTCTCTCTCTCTCTCTCTCTCTCTCTGTGCATCTACTACTTCTTCTTCTTAATCTTCTTCTTCAGAATTCCTCTTTACAATTCTTCCTCCTCTTCTTTTTCTTCTTCAGAATTCCTCTTTACAATTCTTCTTCCTCCTCCTCCTCCTCTTCTTCTTCTCCCTCTTCTTCTCTTCTTTTCTCTCCCAAATTTCTAGGAGGGGTATTGGGTGGGGTGTGTGGGGGTGTTCACTGTCTTTGTGTGGACAAAACCTGGGGTATGGTTTGATGTGAAACTTTTTGCGTTGATGCTTTCCTTCTCTTTGCTTTGCTTTACTACCTTCCCTGCAGCAAAGACATTAATTGTTACTTGACTCTTTTTCATTGTTTTTCTTTCTTCTTTTTTTTTTAAATCGTGGTCTCTGTCTTTATGTTTGGGTAAGGAGGGGGGAACACTCACCCTTGGTTAAACCCCAAAAGTCCTTCGGATGAGACTTTAAACCGAGGCCCCGTGTGCGAACGCACGCAGAACATCTTGCGCACACGTTAAATCCTGTTCCGCTTTTCGTAAGAGTAGGCCATCGTGTGCCGGTGGGAACAGATGACAATATTCACAAAACTGCATACACACGGGGACCGGATGAAAAAAAGCACATGATTGCTTATTCTGTTATCCTCGATATAAAAGAATAAATAAATAAATAAATAAATAAACCATGGAGCTCTAGCCCAGGAACAAGAAAAAGCAAACACCAACAACAAAATAAAACAAAACAAGCAAACAAAAAGCAGAAACTCTACGGTGGATCGGTGGTGTTGGAGATAACGCGCCTTGCCAAGAAAGCGAAAAGTCCGGGTGGGTCGGAGTGTGCGGTGGCTCGAATCCCGTTTGGGCCCCAAACTTTTCCCCCATCCACTTAGACATGAGTGGTGGTCTGGGCGCTAGTCTTTTGGATGAGACCATAAACCGAGATCCCGTGTGTTACACTTCATTATTTAGCGCACGTAAAAGAAACACACGGCAACAAGAAGGTTGTCCCTGGCAAAATTCTGTAGAAAAAAGCCACTCTGACAGGGAAACAAATACAGTTGCAGACAGGGGGGGAAAATGGGTGGCGCTGCACTTGTGGCGACGCGCTCTCCCTGGGAAAAGCAGCCCGAATTTCACGAAGAGAAATCTGCCGTGACATAAAGTAGTAGTAATAATGATAGTGCACATAGCACGCCAGACAGGCTGTAGAGCTTAATGGCAATAAACTTTTGTTCATTTTTCACTGTTCATTAAAAAAAAATTCCTGCCTCACCTTCCGTGACGTTCCTGTCCTGCTGTTCCCACGCCGCTCATCTCAATCTCCCCGCCACAGCCATACCCAGATTTGTTATGTCTCATCCTCACTCCTGTCGCATTCTCTCTCTTGTTCTCTGTTCTCTGTTCTTTGTTCTGTCTGTCTGTCTGTCTGTCTGTCTGTCTGTCTGTCTGTCTGTCTCTCTCTCTCTCTCTCTCTCTCTCTCTTTCTCTCTCTCTCTCTCTCTCTCTCTCTCTCTCTCTCTCTCTCTCTCTCTCTCTCTCTCTCTCTCTTCCAGCTGTGTGCGTGTGTGTGTGTGGTGTGTGTGTGTGTGTGTGTGTGTGTGTGTGTGTGTGTGTGTGTGTGTGTGTGTGCAGCTGTCTGTCTGTCTCTGTGTTTCTGTATCTATGTTTGGGATGATCCTGTGTTACGTTTGACGTCATTAAGGGGACAGGACGAACAGGTAATGACAGTGATGACGTCAAAGGCCTACATGAGTCATCAGAGGCCACTGAAGGCAGCTGTACACCAATTAATCAACTGTTAAATCCCAAAAAGCTGGTTGGCTTAGAGGAGATGGGGTAGGGGGGGAGATGGGGGGGGGGGGGGAGATGGGGGGGGGGAGAGGACAGAGATATATTTAAATGCTTGAGGGGGATGGGAGATACACTAGTTAGTGGTTAGAACGTTGCGCTCGTGTTCTAATAGCCATGAGTTTCAACCTCCACTACCGTTCGAAGAATTCCCCCCACCCCCACCCCCAAATAGTTAACATCAGTGACTATACTACTTAACTCCCGTAAGAGAACTTCCGATGAGACTGTCCCGAAATCGGAAATCTCCGCTGGGACGTTAATTTAATCACAACAACAACTGCGGATGAGACTATAATTATCCGTTGTGGGGGGCCTGTCAGTATAAATAGCCACCACACTTGGACATTCTGTGTACACACACAGAGAGGAGAGAGAGAGAGAGAGAGAGAGAGAGAGAGAGAGAGAGAGAGAGAGAGAGAGAGAGAGAGAGAGAGAGAGAGAGAGAGAGAGAGAGAGAGAGAGAGAGAGAGGAGAGAGAGAGAGTTTCGGCTCGTACAGCACTGCGGTGCTCTGGCCTAGGCCAAAAGCTGTGTCAGTTATTGATGCCAGCTCATTGCCAAGGCCTACACTAAAATGTTGTGATGTTGTAAAATGTTGTGTTCAGATTGCCCTCAGCCATGACAAGCTCTTAACAGAACAACCTGCACTCTCCTTCAAAGGAGAATAAATCCTCTGAAGTCGGAGTATGGCTGCCTATATGGCGAGGTACTTGAAAATAGTCATACACGCAAACTTCTCATTCAGTGTGTGCAATTTCAATCTCACAGTGATTCCCAGGTGGGATGAGTGAGTCAGAGTGCACATTCTGGGTGACCCCCCAGAGTGTTAAGCTGGGGAACAACAACAACAACAACAACTGTGGTGTTTGCGCGGGCCGTTCTCTCTTGTTGCTTCAACAGAACTGTTCTATTTTTCGGTGGCCCGAGGCGCTGAAGTGGGAGACCTCTTGACCTTCTCTTCACAGTCCCTAAATCGGAGTGTATCCGCTGGGACCCTGATATAACTTCAACAGCAACAACAAAGACATTCTGTGCTAGGAGTTCCCTCTTGTCTATCCTCTTTGTTTCTGCCTTGTTCCTTTCCTTCTTGTCACATCTTTTCTGGTTGTCTATTTTCTGCCTCCTTGGTTCATTCTCCTGCCTTTTTTTCCCCAGAAAGACTGAAATAAAAGATAACAGTTCTCTCCCCCGCTGAAGTGCCGGATGTGCAGGGCCTGACTTGTCAGGCGCTTAACGGCAGCGCAACACATTTTCGTTCAAGTGACAGACAGCAACAGCTGTCTGAGCATTCAACGAAAGAGAAGACTATGGTTAGTATAAACCGTGGTCCCATTTACGAAGGCCAGAGAGACAGAGACAGACAGACAGACAGATGGCCTTAAACAAAACTCGAGTTCGTACTCTGTCTGTCTGTCTGTCTGTCTCTGTCTCTGTCTCTCTCTGTGTCTCTGTCTGTCTCTCTCTGTCTGTCTGTCTGTCTGTCTCTCTCTCTCCCCTCTCTCTCTCTCTCTCTCTCTCTCTCTCTCTCCTCTCTCTCTCTCTCTCTCTCTCTACACACACACACACACACACACACACACACACACACACAATTACACACACACACAATTACACACAAATATACACACACATACACACGCACGCACGCACGCGCGCGCGCGCGCGCGCGCACACACACACACACACACACACACACACACACATACTCCCCCAACCCCCGTCTGGTATCACTTTGTATAGAAGAACGTAAAATTGAAGACTACTACTATTACTATTACTACTACTACACATACACACATACAGACGCAGGCACGCACACACACACACACACACACACACACACACACACACACACACACACACACACACACACACACACACACACACACACACACACACACATTCACACACAAACATCGAAGTTTACAGTTTTCCTGTGTAGCACAATGCAATAAAATATGTGTCACAGTACATGACAGACAAACGTAGGCCAGATATTGCTTAATTAACTACAAAATAGTTAGTAAGTTATCAGACAAGCAGACTGATTCATCACAGGCACATGGTGTCTGATTATATCACACACACACACACACACACACACACACACACACACACACACACACACACACACACACACACACACACACACACACACACACACACACACACACGGTGAGAGAGAGAGAGAGACAGACAGACAGAGACAGAGACAGAGAGGTGGTGGTTAGAGGCAACAGCTGGGGGTGTTATTGTACATGTAAACTGTATTGTGTAATGTTATATTATATAATAATTATTGTACTTGTTCTCGTGATTCTTGTCACCTGTGTTGATGTGCTTCCAAACATAAGCCGTGTAATTTTGTATCATTTCATAGTGTGTGTGTGTGTGTGTGTGTGTGTGTGTGTGTGTGTGTGTGTGTGTGTGTGTGTGTGTGTATGTGTGTGTGTATGTGTGTGTGTGTGTATGTGTGTGTGTATGTGTGTGTGTGTGTGTGTGTGTGTGTGTGTGTGTGTGTGTGTGTGTGTGTGTGTGTGTGTGTGTGATGAAATATTACGCAGCAAAAAGCTTTCTATAATTATGTTACTTATGAACCACACACACACACACGCACGCACACTCGCACCCACGCACGCAAGCAAGCACAAACACACACACACACAAGCGCGCGTGCGCGCGTGCGCACACACACACACACACACAAACATGTATGCAAGAAAATAAATAAACAAGCGCGCCTGGGTGCCGCAGATGCGCTCAGGCATGCTTGTGCGCGCACACACAGGTTCACACACACATACACACACAAGCATTCACGCACGCATGCACGCACACACGCACGGACGCACGTACACACACACAAGCATGCACACGAGCATGCACACACCCACGCACCCACGCACGCACGCACGCCTACACGCATACACACACGCATGCACGCACGCACACGCGCGCGCGCGCGCGTTCACACGCACGCACACACACACACACACACACACACACACACACACACACACACACACACACACACACACACACACACAAGCACAAGCACAAATATAAAACATATACTCTCTTTGCTCTTAAGCAAAAAAACAAACAACAAAAACAAACATTTCATTTATTGCAAGTGAGATTTTTAAAAAAAAGAATATATTTTGTTTTTAAAAAATCACTCGGTGCATAAATGTGTGATAACAACAGCCGCACAATTCACAGGACACGTTCACACCCCTTATGCAGCTGTGTCTATACATACATGTATATATATTAATTCACAACTATTGTTTGTTGGCCGTTTCCCAGCTTAACATACTGGGGGGGTCTGTCACCCAGAACATGCACTCTAGCTCTCTCATCCCACCTGGGAATAAATCGCCGTGAAAGCATGTAACATAAAAAAGGTAAAGGTGTCCCATAACCTAGGCGGTCGTAGGGGAGCGAGGCATCAGAGACCTCAGCTTCTCTAGGGGCCAGCATATTAAGGGCAGTGCCCATCTCCTCTCCCTCGCTCCCTGACCCTAAAGAGGGCGGGTACCCATTGACAGCTGGGTGAACTGGGGGGGGGGGGGGGGGGGGGGGGGGTGGGACTGTACTGAAGCCAAGGCGCACAAACGGTCACCCATCCAACTGGTAACCATGCTCGATGCTGCTTAATTTTGACTTCGGGAAAGCGAGTGCTCTGACCACTGAGCTATCCCTCCCCCTATTTAACATACAGCAAAAAACAAAAACAAAAAATGAAGAAGCTTGCTTTTGTACAATTGCTTTCAAGTTTCTAGCCATACAGACGGCCCACTTCAGAGGATTTTTTCTCCTGTTAAATGGAGAGTATATGTTGTTATGGCAAGAGCGTGCTGTTCTGGAGACAATATCAACATGTTAAAGCATAACAAACATGTCAGTGTAGGGCTTGGCACTTAGCCTACATCAGTAATTGACACGGCTTTTTGGCCTAGGCCGTGGCGGGGAGAGATTGCAGAGATTTTCACACATCGCTGTGTAACTATGGAATCTGATTAAGATCACAAAAACCCAATGAATCTGATCACAAAAAACAATGAATCTGATCACAAAAAACAATGAATCTGATCACAAAAAACAAAGAATCTGATCACAAAAAACAATGAATCTAATCACAAAGAAACAAAGAATCTGCTCGAGATCACAAAACCCAACTAAAAGAACAAGAACTGCCCCCCCTCTCCCCCCCCCCAAATTTTTTTTCCCTTTTTGAAAAAACATATGTATTGAAAGTAATCAGTTTTAGAGCAAAGAGAATATTGTAAACCAATAAACGCCTACGACGAATAAGATCACCAGCAACATACATACATACATACATACATACATACATACATACATACATACATACATACATACATACATACATACATACATACATACATACATACATACATACATACATACATATGCCGCCGCTGTAGTCTAGTGGTTAGGGCGTTGGACTCGTAATCTAAAGGTTGCGGGTTCGATCCCAGCTTTCGGCTATGGCGTTGTGCCCTTGGAAAAGGCACTTTACGGCTATTTTCTCACCCCACCCAGGTGTTAAACGGGGTACCAACCTTGTGTTGGGGGTTAACCCTGCAATAGACTGGCGTCCTATCCATGGGGGAGTCTATGACTCTCAGTCGCTTAACGCCACAGAAACCGGGATAAGCACCGGCCTGATGAGCCTTAGGCTCGGGACATACATACATACATACATACATACATACACAATGGCACAAAT
>CM060350.1:20906837-20909337 GCA_030674155.1 Stramonita haemastoma | reverse complement strand
CATCGTGTGCCGGTGGGAACAGATGACATTTACAAAACTGCATACACACGGGGACTGGATGTAAAAAAGCACAAAGTGCTTATCCCATTATCCTCGATATAAAAATAATAAAATATATTAAATCAAATAAATCAAACTCTCTCTCTCTCTCTCTCTCTCTCTCTCTCTCTCTCTCTCTCTCTCTCTCTCTCTCTCTCTCTCTCTCTCTCTCTCTCTCTCTCTGTTGGTTTTTTTTTGGGTTTTTTTAATTCAAATCAGGGTCATTTGATTCTATTTTCTATTTTTTGTTTTAATGAGTGCCTTTATAACTTACCTTAATACTTGTATCTCTGTCTTATTTCTTACCTGTTGTTTGATACTTGGTAATGGTTTCTTGCTTTGGTATTTGAATAACTATAATTGTTGTTTAGTTGAGGCTATTTTTTATCTTGATGTTATCCCTGAAAGGGCGGGGACTGGATGTAAAAAAGCACACAGAGTGCTTATCTATTATCCTCGAATAAAAAATTTTGCCTTGCCTTGCCTTGCCTTGCCTTGCCTTGCCTCTCTCTCTCTCTCTCTCTCTCTCTCTCTCTCTCTCTCTCTCTCTCTCTCTCTCTCTTCTGAAATACATTTCGTCCTTCCCCTGTAAAAGCTTATTCTATGAACTCAACATTCTTACAAGAGAAATGTCTGGTTTTTTATGTAGACGGGGAAAAGGTAGGGAGGGGTTGGTTTGGGGTGGGGGGATTTTTGTTTGTTTATTCCTTTATTTAATTATTTATCTATCTATTTATCCATTTATTCTTTTATTTCCGGGATATTAGAATAAGCACTTGTGTGCTTTAAAAATTTTGTTTACTTCACCGTCATGATCATCATCATATAACTATACTACTACTACTACTACTACTACATACTACTACTACTATACTACTACTACTATATATTAATAATAATAATAATAATAATAACAAACTATCGAATATATATAGTGTTGGATCTTTTAAAGCAACAAATCAAAGCATCCAGTTCTTGGGTGCACGCAGTTTTGTAAACTTTGAAAATCTGTATGGGGAATTTCCTCTTTTCTATCACTTGCTTTATTTCTGTTTTTTCCTCCCTCCTCCCCCCTCTCTCTCTCTATCTCTGTCTGCCCGTCTGTCTGTCTGTCTGTCTGTCTGTCTGTCTGCCTGTCTGTCTGTCTGTCTGTCTGTCTGTCTGTCTGTCTGTCTGTCTGTCTCTCTCTCTCTCTCTCTCTCTCTCTCTCTCTCTCTCTCTCTCTCTCTCTCTCTCTCTCTCTCTCTCTCTCTCTCTCTGTATGTGTGTTTTATTTTCTGTTTTCCCAGTCCATTCTCCTGCCCTTTTTTTCAAGCAAACCTGACAATTATTTTCTAGCAATTTCATATCAATTCATTCATGAACTGCTCTGAACTCGGAATGTATGGGCTGAGGCCAGCGGGCAGACCTCCTGCAGAGTGACAAGCACAGGAGAAAATCAGGCACTATGTGTTTCACCTAACAGTGAACACAGAAGTACAAACAATCACTTAGTTTCCACCAGAAATTGACGAGAGCAGTGTCGTTTTGCAAATCGATATTTTGTTATTAATTTTTTTCTCTCGCTCAAGTGCAGCGGTGTGTGTGTGTGTGTGTGTGTGTGTGTGTGTGTGTGTGTGTGTGTGTGTGTGTGTGTGTGTGTGTGTGTGTGTGTGTTTAGTGTAGTGTTGTCAGATGTGTGTGTGTGTGTGTGTGTGTGTTTAGTGTAGTGTTGTCAGATGTGTGTTGTGTGAGTGTGTGTGTGTGTGTGGTGTGTGTGTGTGTGTGTGTGTGTGTGTGTGTGTGTGTGTGGTGTGTGTGTGTGTGTGTGACACAACAAAAATTTTATTCATGGATGAAAATAATTTGGTGACAAAAATCCAGTAAATCTCTCTCTCTCTCTCTCTCTCTCTCTCTCTCTCTCTCTCTCTCTCTCTCTCTCTCTCTCTCTCTCTCTCTCTCTCTCTCTCTCTCCTTTTTTCCTATTTCATAGTTGCTGAGAAAGTAAACTTTTTCTTTTTGTTTCGTTCAAACAGATAAATCTTCACAGCATTTTGAAGAAAACTCGAAAACTTGATAATTATCCAATGAAAATTCGTCCTGTGAAAAAGTGCAGAATGCAATTGACACCAGACGACAATAGATTTTGTACACTTACTTCTGAAACAATTTCTCCTCAGTCTTGTCGGCTCCACTGTCTACTGAAGTGGCACTGTCCTCTGGCTCTGGACTTTTGGCAGACATGTTGAATATTTGGCCACCAAGGTTTTAAAACGTCAAAACCGGGATTTAATCAAATCGCAAAAAGGTAAGTTTGCACCGTTTTGGACATACAATGACTGACCCGGCGCCAAGTCTTGCACTTGCGCAGTCGGCACCGCAATCACAACTCATTAGATGACGACGGTTAAGGCTGTTGTTGTTATTGCAAGGAATTAACTAGACTGGACGTGTCGGGGTTTTCTGCTAGGACAGTGTCACC
>CM060350.1:20881837-20899337 GCA_030674155.1 Stramonita haemastoma | reverse complement strand
CAATAAATGTATACATGCGTTTGGATAGGGGGGAGGGGGAGTTGTTTGTTTGTTTTTATTATTTTATGTTGTCACTTGCTCCTACTGGCACGGAATGGCCTACTCTTCCGAAAGCCAGAACAGGTTTTAACGTATGCGAAAGATGTTCTGCACACGGGGCCTTGGTTTATAGTCTCATCAAAAAGACTTTGACATTCAGTTATTGTTTCTCGTCAGACTGGGAAAAAAGGGGCAAGGCTGGGAATCGAACCCAGAACCTCACGGTTTACTTGTCAGGCAGGCGAACGTTTTAACCATCCAGCCAGCCACTTTTTTTTTTAATTATTCATATAGCTATATAACATCTACAACTTGAACTTAAAGACAGGGACTGAGTGACCTTGAAATGTTTGAGGGTGGGTTGTTTTTTTTAGGGTTGAGAATGTCAACAATGGCAAGAGTATGACAATGGATGCAGCAAAAAAAAAAAAAAAAAAAATGTCATGAACCGAGTACCGTCCATATTATAAGTTTAGCACAGGTTACACACACACACCTCTCCCTCCTCTCCTCCACATCTCTCTCCACTCTCTCTCTCTCTCTCTCTCTCTCTCTCTCATCACCACACACTACACACCACACACACCACACACACCACACACACACACACACACACACACACACACCACACAACACAACACACGTCTGCTTATGGCTATACCAAAGTATGCCTATGCTTGCATACTGAAGCATCAAGTGGTCATGTTTATGACTTGCGAATAGCTGTCTGGAGGGTTTACCCAAGTGGATATAGGTCTATAAAGTTTTGTTTTTTTAAATCTTATTTGAACCACGAATTTTTTTTCCTTTTTTATCATATTTTTTTCTTTTCTTTCGGTTTTCTTTCTTGCTTAGCAATCAATATTATGATTATTTGTTTGTTGTTGTTTTTATCCCAGTGGTATGTTGTTGGCATCCTTCTGTCTCGAGAGACAATGGAGTTTTGCGCCTTTTAGTCAGTCTGTTGTGGAACTGCAGCGCCGGCTATTGTTGTCCCCTTTTTTATCATTTTTTTGGGGGGGTTTCTGTCTTGCTTAGCAATCAATATCATGATTATTTGTTTGTTGTTGTTTTTATCCCAGTGGTATGTAATGTCTCGAAAACAAGATTTTATATCATACTGCTTACCATTGGTACTTTCATGTTAATAGCAATATTTTGTATAAACTACTCTCTCTCTCTCTCTCTCTCTCTCTCTCTCTCTCTCTCTCTCTCTCTCTCTCTGTCTCTCTCTCTCTCTCTGTCTCTCTCTCTCTCTCTGTCTGTCTGTCTGTCTGTCTGTCTGTCTCTCTCTCTCTCTCTCTCTCTCTCTCTCTCTCTCTCTCTCTCTCTCTCCTCTCTCTCTCTCTCTCTCTCTCTCTCTCACACACACACACACACACACACACCACAACACACACACACACACACACACACACACCACACACACACACACACACACACACACACACGGGTCGGGATAGCCTAGTGGTCAGAACATTGCGCTGGCAAATTGACGACCCGAATTCGATTCCTGTTTTTTCCCTCCAACCAGTTAACATCAGTGCTGACTCCACTCTCCCCAAAAGTCTTTCGGATGAGACTATAAACCGAGGCCCTGTGTGCGAACGCACGCAGAACATCTTGCACACACGTTAAATCCTGTTCCGCTTAGTAAGAGTAAGCCATTGTGTGCCGGTGGGAACAGATGACAATATTTACAAAACTGCATACACACGGAACGGGGTGAAAAAAAGCACATGAGTGCTTACCCCATTATCCTCGATATATAAGAATAAAATAAAATAAATAAACACACACACACACACACACACACACACACCACACACACACACACACACACACACACGTAGTTCACACACACACACACACACACACACACACACACACACACACACACACACACACACACACGGCAAGAACATGTTTGATCATGGAAGAACCCTGTAGAGCATGGGGGGGGGGGGGGGGGGGGGGGGGGACTATTCTCACAGAAGAACAAAGACGTTGTTAGATAACAGGAAGTGAACTGACTGACCCCAGGCTAGTGACGCCACGCGTTCAAGGGAGAGCAGCCTGAATTGCATGCCTAGAAATCGGCAGCAGTTATCACTGTTGCTGAAGTGACGATACCATAATACAGCGTACCATGCACCGACAATACAATCGATATTAAACAATACTGTAGTAAGTAATACCATAATACAATACAGTAGCTACACAATATCAAATCAGACACAACACAAAACATTAGGGGATAGCTAAAACTTAATAAGGCTTGCCGTAGCCTCTGTCGAAGAATATTATGAGATGGGGCCTAGGCAACCTCCATTTTTTTTTTTTTTAAATGTTCTTCGGAGACGCAGCTCTGAGGTTTACCAGTGGCGAGATTTTTTGTGTATGCGACCGTTTTTGCTCGACATTAATTTAACGAAGCTGCACTCCGACATGGAGGATGATGTCTAGATATGGCAACAGTATGCTTCGGGGATTGTTGTTGTTGTTGTTTGGGGATTGGTCGTTTGATTTGGTGTTGGTGTGGTGTTGTTGTTTTGTTGTTGTTGCTTGGGGGGGGGGATGCTTGGTGTGTGGGGGGTTGGTTTTGGTTTTGGTTTGTTTGTTTGGTTTTTAACAGAACGGGTGTGCGCAAGAAGTTCTGCGTGTGTTCGCACACGGAGTCTCGGATTATTATGTCTTCCGAAGGACTTAAGGGGTAGGTAGTGGAGTCGGTACTGATGTAACCTCCAGTGTGACAATAAAATCCCCTTGAATGGGCGTTTTAATGGGGGCTCCTACCCAGAGGCCAAACACATGACCACAACGCTCTAACTGATAGGCTATCCTGCCCCCCACCCCCTCCATTAAAATCCTGCTGACCACGAGAACCATATGAAGGCTATCTGCTTGAGGAAAATGGCCCAGACTTTTTGCTCACCAGTATCAGCACTTTGACTTTGGGGTCGATGTCTAAATGTGATAGCAATGTGCGTGCGTCCGTTCGAGTTTTGTTGTTGTTGTTGTAGGGACTCCCAGCTTTGTCAGTTACTGATGTAAGCAAAGCGTCAAAGCATTCATGTTGTTTAGAAATGTTATGTCGATTGTCTTTCAGCCATGACAAGCTCTTAGCATAACAAACCCGTAGTCTCCTTTCAAAGGAGAAGGGAAAAAAATCGCCTTTAGTCGGGAGTATGGCTGGGGGGCGAGCTAGGTAGAGGATACTCGAGAAATCCTCATACAGAATTAGAGGGGGAACCTGAGGCACTTAGAAAACAGCTGTACACACAGGCCAACTTCTCCTCCTCCTCCAGTGTGTACCTACAGTCTCACCATGATTCATTCCCAGGTGGGAGGAGGAGTGAGACAGTCAGACATGACTGCATAGAGATAGATAGATCTACTGGGTGACCCCCAGGGTGTTAAGCTGAGAAAGGAAAGGTGGAGGTGGTGGGGGGGGGGGATGTGTCATACTGAACACAGGATGAATCATAGCAAAGACAGCAGCATAGCAACGTCAGTGTCTTTCGGTCACCGTGACCTAGCGCTACACACAGTCTCTCTCTTTTTTCCTCCCGCGGCTTTGACATTCGGCGTTTTTATTTTTATTATTTTATTTTATTTTACAGACGTTACAGCCGAGTGGTTAGAGGGATTGAGTTCCATCCTTGTGAGTCCGTCAAGTCCTGGGTTCGACAGCGGTGATCTGATGAATTAAGGCTGGACATTTCTTACGGTCTCCTGAGTGACGTCTAAAGTGCACATTTCTCGGTCTTTATTTTCTTCGCGTATGTAACACTATGTATCTGTGTACACATGCATATCCCCGGAAACAGAATGCAGGTACCTTTATGGTGGGTTAAAAACAGTTGCATACGCAGAATCTCACCATTGGTACCTCAGAGTAGTAGCCGAGGAACCCCAACGCCCCCCCCCCCCCCCCCCAACAAAAAAAACAACAACAACAACAAACACACACACACACACACACACACACACACACACACACACACACACAACACACACACCAATACACACACACATATGTAGATCAAATATCCCCATAAAAGATACCGCAATTCATGGTGGTGTTCAGCGGGTTAAAAAAAAACATAAACATACCCAGCATGCACCCTGTACCTGGAGAGGGATGGGCTCCGCTGCCAGGTTCAAACTTGCCCCAAGAGACACGGCCTGAGAACTTCAGTGCAGTGCAGTGCCCCCACCATCCTCAGGGAGGTGAGGGAGAAGAGAAGAGAATAGAGAAAGAGAAGAAGAGAAGATAGAGACATTTTGCTGGCTTCTTTGTTTGGTTCGTTTGTTTCATGATTTTCTTTTTTATTTGGGGGAGGGGGGAGTCTGTTCCGTGTGGTGTGTGTGTGTGTGTGTGTGTGTGTGTGTGTGTGTGTGTGTGTGTGTGTGTGTGTGTGTGTGGTGTGTGTGTAAGTCTTCAATTTTAACGTCTTTCCACTTTAAGTGATCCCTCTCTCTCTCTCTCTCTCTCTCTCTCTCTCTCTCTCTCTTCTCTCTCTCTCTCTCTCTCTCTCTCTCTCTCTCACCGGAGATCAGCTTTTCAGTTAGTTTTTTTTTGCTTGTTTTACTCTTCCTATCAGCAACTTACCTATCAGCGTCATTAGGTTCTGTTAGTCATCACACCCAATGACACCCACATGATCCTGATTCCTTCTCCATGATCCTCCTTCTCTACTTCATGGATTCTCATGCCACAGGATTCTGTGGTGATGTTGACAATGAGATGCTGGTGGTCTGCCTTTTTTTTCTATATATATTGGTCTTCCTTGAAAGACAGATCTTCATGAGGCCCGTATCTTGGTTTCGTAGCGCAAGGCCTACATATTTTTTTTATAATGATGTTAAGAGGGGGTTTGTTTGTTTTTTGTTGTTGTTGTTTTTCGATCAGGTTTTCAGTTGGGTTTTTTTTCCTGTAATCAACTGCCATGATTGTGGTAGAGAGAGTCACATGCGTAGTCTCAGAATACTGAATAGTGAATCTTTGTTTTCCTATTGTTCTTGTGATGGACTGATGTTAAGAGGTTGTCTTGTTGTTGTTCCCAGTTCGTGAAGAATTGTTTCAGCAACTACACTGTGATAAAATCACATACATTGGCTCAGGAGTACTGAAGTGTGAATTTTGTTTTTCTGTCGTTATTGTGATGGACATGAATATTCATTACTCTCACTCCACCCCACCCCTTTCCTATCTCTGGTTGTCTCTCTCCCTTTCCCCTTCTCTCTCCGTTTCCTTGTTTTTCAACTAGTGGGGTTTTTTTTTTTCTTCTTCTTTTCCTTGTTCTTCCCCTTCTTTTGGGTTTTCATTCAGTTCGTTTCATGCTGTTTATATACAGTCCCACCGGTCATGAAAGTTCGGATCTTCTTTCCGTTAGTGCCTTGTTGCTCCGACTTGTTTCGTTGTCTGTCCAATATGTTTTGGTTCTTTTGTTCGTTTTGTTTGGGGTTGGGTTTGGGTTGTTTGGTTTTTTTGGGGGGGAAGTATAAGTGTTAAGGGTTTTTTTTTGTTTATTGATTTGTTTACGGGTTGGTTTCTTTTTGAGATTTTCGTTTATGCTTCTGTTTATTTTCTTCAATTTGTTTATCATGGTTTGTTTGCTTTACAAGATTCAGCGCTATATGCATTCCATATATTATTATCAATATAAGGTAATGTATTCATGTATAACATGTAAAACCTTATACAAAATGTTGCACCAAAAAAACTGCGCGAGTACGTTACAAAAAAATCCATCTTTTACAGATGCGGCCTGTGGTACGGATGATACAAGCATACCCAGCATGCAGTGTGACCTTAAGAGTGATGGGCTCCACCAGATTCAAATTGCCCAAGACCCAGTACCTAAAAGTGATCATCGCAGTGTTCCAACGACACATGAAAGAGGACAAACTGAAAATCCCTTTACTCGGAATGCAGCCACCATAATGATGGGCAAGAAAGGTTGTATAAGCAAGCACCACCAAAAAAAATCACAATTGGTGAAACTCGGAGCTCTAGCCGAGGAACGGGGGGGCACTAAAAAAATGGTTTATTGCTACTGAGACTGTTGTCCTTTCGACAAGAGCACTGCACTTCACCTATATCCCAGTAGTCTTGTAGACTGTTGGGCACCACTGAAGATTCTGCAACCAGCTTCCTCCACTCCTTGCGGCTTTCAGCTTTCATAGCAAACAAGGGGAGCAATACACCTTTCAAGCCCAGTCGACTAGCTACCAAGAGAGATAATGAATCTGATGTGATACGGTTTGTTTGACATAGATACCAGGGCAAACTTAACATAATGAATCTGACGTGATACGGTTTGTTTGACATAGATACTCGGGCAAACTGAACATAATGAATCTGAGGTGATACGGTTTGTGTGACATGTATAGATGATACCCGGGCAAACTGAACAGTCATGCGATGATCACAACCATTGAAAGAATGTCACTGAAACATCGCGCAAACCTGGGTAAGTTTACTGGGTACGCGGCTTCTGCTACACAAAGGAAAAGTTAACAAGTCCACGAAAAATCTCCAGTTTTCGTAAAGCATATTCATGACATGACAGGTTATGGGTGGAAGTGTTTGTCATCCCCTCCCCCCCCCCCCCTCCCGTGCACCTACGGTATTGGGAGAGAGAGACAGACAGAGAGAGGGAGAGAGAGAGGGCATTCTAGATGACCCAAGAATGTTAAACTGGGCAATGTCTAAGCATCTAAACATGGAGTTGAAACCTGCATGGCAGTATCTCAGAGTGAAAGAGAAAAAAAAAACGATGTCTCATACACGCGACGCGATCGTTCTGCTTCGTAGTTCTTTGTACAGTTTTCCCCACTCACATGAACAAACTTTTCCATGGCTGAATAGTGAGGGGAAAAAAGACCATTTACTGCACAATGCCCATACACTCCTTCCTAAGTTAAGTGTGGTGTGTAGTTATGGTGTAAAATGGTCATGGATGTTCAGATGTCTTCAGCCACAAGCTCAAAGCATTGAGACACGCTCTCTCTTTAGAACAAGAAAAAACAAAATCTAAAGCCGTAATGTCTGCCTACAAGGCGAGGTACTCTTGTGGTCTTTTTGTCTGTTTTACTTGTCAAAGAATCTTGCAAAACCAGCTGTAGTCCTAAATGCAAGAAATCAGAAGAAAAAAACAGTCACCACTAAAAAAACACCCTAACAAACCAAACAAAAAACAGTTCGTCAACTATTAGTACAATACTTTTCAGGCTCACGACGAACAAGGGTGGTTACTAATGAAGGCATTAAAAAAAAAAACAGGAAACGAACTAGCACCCCTAAAAATGAAGGAAGTGTCTAATACAGATTTCTTTTCAAGTTTCAGCCACCTGGAGCTGGTATCTTTCTCAGCCACCGAGGTAGTCTCAGATCCCAGAAATACAAACTCCACCACCAAGTTAATTTTGCCAAGTCTGGATCAGCGATAACCTAACAGAAGAAAGACAACAACCAACAAACAACCCCCCCCCCCCCCCCTCTTAAAAAAAAAAGTTGAAAATGACGTCAAAGCATCCACAATGAAGAAGAGATCTGTCCAGCCAAAAGATTTGACGCTGCAAGTCTGCCCAAACAGAGGAGAGAGGGAAACAGCCAGCCGTTTTGGAAAAGCAAGATGGGGAAAAGGGGGGAAGGTGAAAAACAGAAGCCTTTCACATGAATACCTCCCCGACCAACACCATGCCCTCCTTCCTCCTTTCCTTCTCTCTCTCCCTCTCTCTCTTTCTGCAGCGTCATCGGCAGTCTTCCCATCTCGACAACCGACCTTTTTGTTTGTGGCCTCCAGCGTCAGAAGGAAGCGGGGCAGATCAATACAGCAGCAGTAGTCTTGTCAACCTCTTCACCAGCCATCAAGAACATGGGCCCTCAAATGTCGGCCGCCGAACCCTGCTGCTTCCTCCTCCTCCTCCTCCTCTTTCCTCCTCTCCCGCCCCGCGCTCCGCTCCTCACCCTCCCTCCTTTCCTCCCCGACTTCAACCTGCATGTAGGCTTGCAACGTGACTCGGGTTCTCGTGATCCCAGCAGCTCGTGCTGTGGACAGAAATAGCCCAGACCTGTAGGCCTAGCGGCAGATCCTTCTGCTTTCTTTCCACTTCGCTCTCCACCGTTCACAGTACGAGTTAGCAAAAGCGCTTGCTTGGAATTTAGATCACAACGAGATAAAAATGTCTCCCTTCTCTTCAGTTTTAGTTGGTCCCCTGATCTAAAACCGGCTTGGTGCATAACAAGAATGAGTTGGTGTTTTTTTTTCTGGAGTTGATCTGTTCATGAGTCTTGCTTTGAACTTCCATGATCAGTAAGCCACCTTCTGATCAATCCCTAATGACTTGGAAGAGCTTGGCTGCCCTAGGCCTGTATGGTTGAAACTGAAGATTCAAGGGAGGCCAACAACCCAACCTGCACAAAATTGAGACATCTAATCAATTCACCCTGAATCAGAAAATAATTAAAATATCTTGCATAAAAAAAGAAGAAATCTGCAGAAGTTAGTTTGTTCTGATTATACTGACAAGCAGCAACGCAAGAGCGAGAGAGAGAAAGAGATAATAGCCCAGCCGTCCTCTTCTCCGCTTCTTAGGCCTAGCAGCAGACTGGCTTGTCGATTCAACAACCAAGATGGCGGACCCAGCAGAGAAGAGTGGAGTGGTCGAGCTGCAAGGCCCAGGCCTAGGCCTACATGTTTCTGCGTGACGTGTTCGGCTGTTCCATTTTGAGGTCAGACAGCTCGGCTTGCACGCCGCTGGTGGCTGGGTCGACCGTAGTGCAGGAAAGAAAGGGAGCGTTGCTGTAGCCTCGTGGATTCATGGCGTGAGCTTTGTGTGGTGCGGCCACTGACACCAGCTGTCGCTGTTCGCCGCAGAGGACGGGTTGGTTGTGTGTCAGCGTATAGATCGCTCTCCACTCCGACTCTTTCTCTCTCTCCCGCTCTCTCTCTGTTCGTCTCAAAGCTGGACAGGCCAAGGCCTCCACGTGACACTGGCGTGTACAGCGAGCAAGTCGACAACCCGGACGTTCAGCGTCGCGATCGTCTGCGCTTGTACGTCTGCTCGTTTACCGTGTGTTGTTGATTCTGTGTGAGTTGTGATGAGACGTGATTACTGTTAAATTCTTCGTAGGTATTCTCCTCAACGTGAACTGTTTTATTGGGCGGAGATCGGGAAGGGAGATTTGTGTTGGATGTTGCCGGGTTGTGAGCAGCCAGCTCATTTTGCTGGAACTCCATCCGCCATATTGGTTGTTCCACAGAGCAGGAAGCATCTCATTAGGGCTTGGTGACGTCATCATCGGCTCTTGAGGTTCTGCTGGAGACCATTGGAGGTGAGTAATATATTACATTGTGTTCAGTTTTGCCTACTACTTTTCAAATGATTGTGTGGCAGATGGAAGACGTTGAAAAATGAGCTTTCTGATGATTGAGGTTTGGATTGAGTGGTGATTGAGCACCTGCTCAGAAGACTCATCTCTCTGGACACAGACGGATTTTTAATGGTTTGGCAGAAGTGGTGACTGGGATGAAGCAGATTTGAGCATAAAAATCTGAACATGAGACTTATTAAAACCAACATTTTGGTTTAGAAAACTCTTGTTTTATGGATTACCGTAACCTTATGATCCTTACTAAGCCTGCTCTGTATCCCAAAATTCATACGTTGCTCTTCTATAAGGATTGGGCTAGCCTAGCCTAGTTACCCAACCATCTCTTCTAGGCCTAGATAGTTAAGTACATCGATCAACTTTCATGTGACAAGCAACTTGTGTCTTACGAAAGGACTGAACTCGTTGAAGGCGATGTTGAAGAGAGAGAAAAAAAAAAGGGAAAAAGGCGGCGCTCAGAGGGGCGTTAAAAAAAAAAAATAAAAAAAGTAGCGCTGACGTAGAACGAATGCAATCCTCCTGTCAGATTTATGGAGGGGTGAGGGGGAAGGAAGGAAGGCTGCTCTGCTTTCCACGCTGATAGCCTAGACGGAATAGGCCTGGCTTGCCAACGAGATTTTCAGCTAGGCTACTGGTGGAGAAGCATGTGTTTGCGAACTGGGAGAGCTGCAAAGAGCGTTGAAGGTAGGTATTAGGTACTTCTTCTCTGCCTGTGCCAAGGCTCCGAGGTGGTGGAGGCAGGCAGGGAGGGAGGGAGTGGGGGTGTAAACTAGGCTAGGGGGCCTACTAGTACATTGAAGTCGCCAGTAGTTTGGGGAGGGGGGTCACCCCTGATTAAGCTTGAAAGAGGCTTGGAGTTCAGTAAGGGGGGGGGGGGGGGTCTGGGGGTGGCGGTGTGTGTGTGATTAACTCCCTTTGATTCTGGCGTGCGTGTGATTTTTGTCTTTCTTGATTACAGTTACGTAGAGGGCGGTGTCTGTTTTTGCAGCCTTTTTTTTTGTTTGTTTGATGGAGGGGAGGAGGAGTGAAAAATTAAGTTACTTTACAGTTTTTAGTAGGGTAAAACTAAAAGGCAAACTGTGATTAAATGTTATCAAAAAAATTATAAACTTGGTCAGAACATTGGCTCTCAATTTGATGACCGAGTTCGACTCCCGTTCGAGGGGATTTTACCCCTGGAGTTAACATCAGTGCTGACCCCATTCTCCCCAAAAGCCCTTCGGATGAGACTATAAACCGAGGCCCCGTGTGGAACGCATGCAGAACATCTGCGCACACGTTAATCCTGTTCCGCTTTTCGTAAGAGTAGGCCATTGTCTGCGTGTGGGAACAGATAAGATTACACACACTAGCTCCTCACCAAAAATGTTAATGATGGTCAAACTGCCGAGGATGAACATTAATGGAAGGAAGAAGAAGGAACTAGACTCAGCTGAGTAATTTAGAAAAAGACCTAATAGCATTACTGCCATTAAGCTAACACTGGTAACATGTCGGTGTTTCACAGCATTTTATTTATTTATTTATTTATTCTTTTATATCGAGGATAACAGAATAAGCAATCATGTGCTTTTTTTCATCCGGTCCCCGTGTGTATGCAGTTTTGTAAATATTGTCATCTGTTCCCACCGGCACCAATGCCTCTCTTACGAAAGAACAGGATTTAATGTGTGCGCAAGATTTCTGCTTCCGTTCGCAACGGCCTCGGATTTAAAGTATCGAAGGAACTTTTGGGAAGTGGAATAGCACTATGATCAGAAGATAATTTCTCGACCGGACTCGAACCCATTTCTTGATGTGAGAGGACTAGGCTTGTCTTCAGGACTGATACTGTTGTGGGTTGTAACCTGACACAGGAAAGGAAAGATGAAGAAACAACAATTGAACAAAAAAAACCCATTGTGATGAGGGTAATAACTAATAATTATTATAATAACCATATACAATTTGGCTGCTTACATGAATTGATAGAAATCTCTAGAGTCAGAGAGAGAGAGAGAGAGAGAGAGAATGGATGAGTCTCAGACATCACACACACACACACACACACACACACACAGAGCACACACACACACCACACACACACACACACACACACACACACACACACACACACTCAGTGACACACGACACACAACACGCACACACACACACACACACACACACACACACCACACACAACACACACACACACTCAGTGACAAACACTACACACGCAACACACACACACACACACACACACACACACACACACACACACACACACACACACACAGAGTCAATGGGACACACACATACAACGTGCACACACACACACTCACACACACACACTCCACACACACACACACACACACACACACACACACACACACACACACACACACACACGACAGTGTCTACACACATTCAAAATTCCCCCCAACACTACACACACACACACACACACACACACACACATCCTCCCTTACCCCCCCAAAGCCTCCTCCACTCCCATAGCAGACATGCTGCACATGCATTTAAATGTATCATAAATATACAAGTTTATATTGTCTGCAAGATACAGGATAATATACTGTAGCATCCTGGTAATTGGCAACTTTTGTCGTCCAGTTTGGAATCAATAGAATATTAGGAAGAAATGAAGGAACAGAAAACTGGTACGCCTGAAATCAATCGTAGCAATATAAAAGAAGTTGAACCCAGCCGTAACTTATTCTTTACAACACTATGAGTATGACAGCTTGCATTATACCCTCTCTCATCTCTATTCTCTTTCTAAATTGTCACATGCTCTGATACATGAAGCAAACACTGGTTGGTTGTTGAGAAAGAGAACATAATCAGTTATATAGTCAAATGTTGTTTTTTAAATGGAAAGATGACAAAAAATCAAGAAACTCGCTACTTTTGATAAAATCTTACAAGCACACCAGGCCGAAAAGTTGTCAGTTTTATTGACCATGTAAACTAGGTTGTCAGATGTCAGCCAAGTGCCAAGACCTACATTAATTTAATTAAGCTATTGAAAAATACAATGTCGAGATTTTGACTTTTAAGCTGAACATAACGCTATCAACCTGTGCTCTTCTTTACAGGAGGAAAACAAAATCTTATAAGTTGAGTGTTTCTAATATGGCAAGGTACTTTAAAACAGTCATTTGTGATGTATGCAAAGTTCATCATCCAGTGTGTACTTCAGGTCCCACAGTGCTTCTCCTAGACACACACACACACAGACCACACACACACACACAGACACACACACACACACACACACACACACACACACACACACACACACACACACACACACACACACAATATATATATATATATATATATATATATATATATATATATATATATATGTGTGTGTGTGTGTGTGTTGGTGTGTTGTGTCTTCTAGAGTGACAAAAGCCATCTCCATGTTTTTGTATAATTCTGGTTTGTTTTGTATCCCATTTCTGGTTTAGTAGGCTGGGATGAGTATGTTTCATCTGGATGTGTGTGTGTGTGGGGGGGGGGGGGGGGGGGGCGTGCTTCCTCTTTGTCCAACTAACTTCAGGTCTGGATATGGTGATTTGTGCCTGGGCTAGGGGTCCAAAGATTGGCATACTTGTTCAGGGTGTTAATTAAGTCATCTACTTTAGCAGGTGGCTTCATTCTGACAGTGGTAGACTTGTGAAAACTAAACTCAAGAGGAACCGTTTATTGGTCTCCATCCATCTTCATCTAACCAGTAGTCAGGTTGACCATTGAGGCACCACTGAAAAAAAAATATATATATTAATTATTGCAGCTATCTTCCTCCATTCCTCACAGTTATCAGCTTTCCGTGCTACTTATGTCGTTCTACTCAAGGCCAGTCCACTCTGATGCTGTCTTCCCATCGTTTTCTCTGTCTGCCTCTTCGTCTCCCTCCTTGTACTGTTCCCTGTAGGACTGTCTTGGTCAGTCCAGATGTTCGTGTGACGTGCTGGGTACCACCTCATTTTGTGTCAACTGTTCATGAAGCCAGGGGCTCTTCATATAATGTCCAGATGGCATTTTCAATGCTGGTTTTCACTTCCTCGTTGGTTATGTGACAGTCTCTGTATGAGATACCAAGACGTTTGCAAGAGTACCTCACCTCCTTTGCCTGTTTCCTGAACTTTCAATGCCTGCTGAGTGTTATGTTATGGTTCATGTTTGTTGGTTTACAATTATGTTTTGCAAGGAACTCAGAACCGACATTAAATCACCCAGGCTAGCAGATCTGTAGTTGGTAGAAAGACCCATTGCTGTGAGCTGTGGAATATCTGCAAAGTGGGGTTATTACAATATTAAGATGATTTATTTGTTCATACATGTACACAATTGTTTTGTTTTTTGTTTTTTTTGGTTGTCCTTAGATGATAGGAAGGATGCTGTGGTCACTTTAATTTAAACATTAGCAGTGTAGGATATTCTAACGATTTTTTTTTCATGACTCTCTCTTCTCTCTCTCTCTCTCCTCTCTCTCTCTCTCTCTCTCTCTCTCTCTTCTCTCTCTCTCTCTCTCTCTCTCTATTTGTTAAAATTGGACGAGTGCCTTTTGCTCTCCCCTATTTCCCAAGGTATTAAACGCTAAAGTGTGCTGACATGGTTTCCATGTCAGATTTTCGCGTCACAGTTGGTCTTGTACATGACGTAAGTTTTCAAAACAAATCGCATGTCACAATGAATCACAAGATAGTGCTGTATGGCTGGTAAAGCTTGAACAGCTTGCCCCGCAGAAAAAATAACAGAAATCAATCAATAGATTACAATATCCGTGTATGTTGCAGCCGTTGGACAACGAGGTGGTATCCATGCCATGACGATTATTTCACACAGATCTGGGCTATTGTGTACTGACTATTGTTTTCTTGGTGAAGTTGAATGGTGTGTTGTGCCCAGTCCCTTTCCCACTGCCCCCTTGTGAACGGGCTTGGAAGCTTACCACAGTAATCCATTGTCATTGTCTCTGCTGTCTGTCTGTCTGTCCTGTCTCGTGATCTGTCTGTCTGTATCTATCTATCTATCTGTCTGTCTGTCTGTCTGTCTGTCTGTCTATCTATCTATCTATCTGTCTGTCTGTCTGTCTGTCTGTCTATCTATCTATCTATCTATCTATCTATTATCTGTCTATCTATTATTATCTATCTATTATCTATCTATCTATCTATCTATGTTTATCGATTGTCCTTCATTCATTTAGTAGTTATTCAGAATATAATTGTCAAGAGACAATTACAGTTGTCTTGTACGTAACTAATCTCTTTATTCATCTATTCATCGTAGTGCAAGCATGGCAGTGCAGACTTTAGTGTTGGTCCTGTATGTTTGGGGGAATATAGATCTATCAGTGAGTAAGCCTCTCTCTACACGTTTCTCCTTTCACAAAGTGTCGACTTCTTTCCGGAACATGCCAGGAACAGACGGCAACAACATTCGTTATAAATATATAGCTAGGCCAGGCTTAGCTCAAAACAGCTTGCCAACAGCTGTGCTGTACCCTGCTGTGCAGCGCTGTGCTGTGCTGGTGCTAAGCCATGCTGTGGTGTACGTATCTGTAAGAGCCTACTCGTGTTCTGTGAGGATTTTGGTAGGGGGAAGTCTTGCCAGAGAAATGGAACTCTCATGTCTGATAGGCTAGTACGTCTGGTGTTTGTGATCGTTTCGTGACATCTGCACGTGCTGGATTGCTTTGCAGGTGCTGTGTGTGTGTGTGTGTGTGGCGCACACGCGCGCGCCTGTGTGCGCGTGTGTGTGTGTGAGCGCGCTTCCGTCCCTACCCTTCCACTTACTCTGCTGCCTACCCTACTAACCCCTTTCACTTCCGCCAGATGCTCCCAGTGCAGGCTGTACAGGCTAGTAAGCTAAAGGCTGCACACCACCTTGATTTTTTGTTTTTTGGCTATTTTCCTTCAGTTTTCCTATATTTTGCATAGATATACGGCACGTACTAAGGTATCCACAGAATTTTTTTTAAAACCTTTTGTGAAAGGCTACCTCTGAGTCAAAGCCCATGTGTGCACGAATTTGGTAGGGTTGAGTATTTTATTTTTCCCAGCAAACTGTACCCCCCTCAAGTCTTTTTTCTGTTAGCTTCCAAACACAATATGCAGCATGGTGGGGTCAACACTGTAGGAACACAAGCAATCCTCATTTGATGATCATCTACATCTTTCTCCTGACTACCTGGTTTTGTCCTTATGTGCCCAGTCCCAAAAACAAGTACACAGTGCATTTTTTCCCCTTTTTTCTGTGAAAACCAGAATTTTTTTTTGTTAACAAGCACTTCATATAAGTTACTACATGACCCGGAAGCTAAAGGTGGAGTGTAGCCAGATTTAGCTTCTGGGTGCTGTTGTGTTTTGGTATTTGGTTGTTGTGTGTTGTGTTGTTTTGCATGTTCCCCACCTTAACATCCTGGGGGGTCATCCAGAATAGGCACAGTGTCTGCCATCTCTCCTAGGCATCACTGTGAGACGTAAACTGTACATACCGCATGAGACGTTTGCTGTGAGGACATTTTCCAAGTTCCTCCTCGAACAATAGGCAGCCATTCTTCGACTTCGGGGGATTGTGTCTCTCGTTTGATAGAAAGAACAAGTCGTGTGCTTCTTAAGAGCATGTCACGGATTAAGTCGAGTCTCAACAAAGTCTTTGAAAACATTACAACATTTTAACCTAGGGCTTGGCAATTCAGCTTTCATCAATAACTTGACACAGCTTTGGCCAGGACCAGTACTGGTAGAGATGGGAACGAGATACGTGTGTTACTTTTTATTTGTTGATACCCCCCCCCCCCCCTGGAAAAAAACCCCACCCTCTTCACCACTAGACTGGAATCTCTGGCTTAGAATTTTTATTTGTTGATTCTCCCCCCCCTACCACCACCACCACCAACCACCTTTACCACTAGACGGGAATCTCTGGCTTAGAATAAAGTTGCCCCCTATCCCCCTGCTTGACAGGAATTTCAGGATTGGAACAACTCCAGGACTCTTACGTAGACATACGTTCTGTTCACTTCTCAACACATGACACGTCTCGTCGTTCTTGGGTCCGTGCCCCGCTTCTTTGGCATAATGACTCGTTTTGCTGTAATGCTTACTAGTATTGTGGCTGGAACAGAGTACTCTAGGTGTTTTGCCTGAACACCCTACAAATGCTGAAAAATGGCTTGACTCGAATTGTGTTAATTTATGCTGACTCTACTGCTGACAATTTGACTTGACTTGGCTGCCCAAGCTTGACTTGATATGTGCTGAGCAGACGTGTCTTGTGTTGACTTTGCTGACATGACTTGAGGTGAATTGACTTATTAAGCTAGGCTTGACTCACCTGACGACTTGAGTTGAGCTGACATGACATGACTTGTGCTGACTTTACTTGACCAGACTTTAACTTCAGGTGACTTGACTTTATTTGACCAGACTGTCTGTGAGGATGACTTTGATGACTTGTTGCTTTGACCTGACTTTCCACAGTGATGACTTTATTTGACCTGACTTTCCACGAGATGACTTGACTTTATTTGACCTGACTTTCCAGAGAATGACTTGTGACTTTATATTTGAATCCAGATTTTACTCGAGGTGATTTGGCTTGTGGTGCCTTTACTTCTGTAACTTTTTGAGGAGTCATTAGATCACCATACAGAAATGCTCAGGTGTGTGTGTGTGCGTGTGCGCGCGCGCACTGCGTGCACGTGCGTGCTTGCATACTTGCGTGCCTAAGGCAAGTTAAGCCTCGGAGAACATTCTCCCCTTCAAATGGCAGATTTGCTGAATGTGTCGTGTCGTCCATACTATCAGCCTTAGCTAACTTTTTATATATTATGACACCCCGAAGTTAGAAAATAACAACATTGATGTTGGGAAACAAATTGTGTACCGCATACAAAATCTCACCACCAGTGAACCTTGCAGCTCTAGCCGAAGAAAAAGCTAGATCACGGATGATCTGACACTCAAACCACTGGGCTACAAAAGTTGAATAGTCATGTGGTCCATGCCAAAAGCTGTGTCAGTTATTGGTGCAAGCAAAGCA
>CM060350.1:20826837-20874337 GCA_030674155.1 Stramonita haemastoma | reverse complement strand
GGAGTGGTGATTAGGCCGTATAGTAGGCAGAGAGGAGGGAGCGTGGATTGTAGGCCTGGTACACTTGGCGTTCTCAGCAGGCAGGTCTGCTTGTAGGCTGTGAATTGTCACACACTGTACACTACACTACGCGATGAAGCGTTGAACGTGTTGTCAGTCGTGTCCTGTCGTGTCACTCGCGACACGCACTTTATAGGCCTATATAAAGGGGGGACTGATTGTGTGTTGTGCTTTGCTTCTTTCACGTCGGCTGAATGAATGATTGAAACTTGTATCAATTTTTAGAACTGAAGACTTTGTAAAAGTTGCTTCGTTGAGGTTGTGTGTGTGTGTGTGTGTGTGTGTGTGTGTGTGTGTGTGTGTGTGTGTGTGTGTGTGTGTGTGTGTGTGTGTTGTGTGTGTGTTTTAAATCCTTTCTTTTATATTGAGAATAATGGATTTAAGCACTCGTGTGCTTTTTTTACACCCAGTCCCCGTGTGCTTGCGGTTTTGTGTGTTGCTTCATGTTCCTACTGGCACTAGTGGCCCTACTCTTTCAAAAGGTGGAACATGTTTTACACGTGTACGCAAGATGTTCTAGTGCGTTCGCACACATAGCCTCGGTTTTATAGTCTTTATTTTAAGGACTTTTAGGGGAGTGGAGTCAGCACATATGTTAACTCCAGAGGTAAAATCGTCTTGAAAGGGCCTTATGGTGTGCGTCTCTCTCTCTCTCTCTTCTCTCTCTCTCTCTCTCTCTCTCTCTCTCTCTCTCTCTCTCTCTCTCTCTCTCTCTCTCCTCCCCTCCTCCTCCCTCCCTCCCTCCCTAGTGATAGTGAAGAACAGTTACCAACACCCTCAGCCTCATGTTGGGCGTTTCCCAGCTTAGCCCCCAAGTCACCCAGAATAATTTATACACTTTTTAAATTTCTCATCTGCCTACCCGTGAATCACTATGAGATCGTTAAGTACACACTGTTTGCGTGTATGATTCTTTTTCAGTTAACTCACCTTGAAAGCAACCATACTCCGACTTCAGAGGAGTTTTATTTTCAGATTTGAACCTTATAGCTTCAGGGGAGATGGCAGACGCTGTATCAAATCAACTCGGCCACGTCCCGATTTTTTTCTGTCAAATCTGCAGACTCTTCAGTGATTTGAACCTGAGATCGTAGAAAAGCAAGTCAACTTTGTCTTGACCTTTGGTTGTGCCGTTCTCATTGTGAACGGTTCTTATTTAGGAGAGTGTAGGAGCTGAAGAGTAGGAGCAAAAAGCCCTCTACCGAATAGGAGAAGATGAGAAATAAGAGCAAAAAGCCTATCAGAAAGTAGAAGGTAAAGAATAGGAGCAAAACGTTCCTCAGAGAATAGATGAGGAATAGGAGTAAAAAGCCCATCAGAAGGTAGGAGAAGAATAGGAGCAAAAAACACCTCACATAGTAGGAGAAGATTAGGAGCAAAAAGCACCTCACATAGTAGAAGAAGAATAGGAGCAAAAAGCACCTCACATAGTAGAAGAAGAATAGGAGCAAAAAGCACCTCACATAGTAGAAGAAGAATAGGAGCAAAAAGCACCTCACATAGTAGGAGAAGAATAGGAGCAAAAAGCACCTCCCATAGGAGAAGAATAGGAGCAAAAAGCACCTCCCATAGTAGGAGAAGAATAGGAGCAAAAAGCACCTCCCATAGTAGAAGAATAGGAGCAAAAAGCACCTCACATAGTAGGAGAAGAATAGGAGCAAAAAGCACCTCCCATAGGAGAAGAATAGGAGCAAAAAGCACCTCCCATAGTAGGAGAATAGGAGCAAAAAGCACCTCACATAGTAGGAGAAGAATAGTAGCAAAAAGCACCTCACATAGTAGAAGAAGAATAGGAGCAAAAAGCACCTCACATAGTAGAAGAATAGGAGCAAAAAGCACCTCCCATAGTAGAAGAATAGGAGCAAAAAGCACCTCCCATAGTAGGAGAATAGGAGCAAAAAGCACCTCACATAGTAGGAGAAGAATAGGAGCAAAAAGCACCTCCCATAGTAGAAGAATAGGAGCAAAAAGCACCTCCCATAGCAGGAGAAGAATAGGAGCAAAAAGCACCTCCCATAGTAGAAGAATAGGAGCAAAAAGCACCTCGCATAGTAGAAGAATAGGAGCAAAAAGCACCTCCCATAGCAGGAGAAGAATAGGAGCAAAAAGCACCTCCCATAGTAGGAGAAGAATAGGAGCAAAAAGCACCTCCCATAGCAGGAGAAGAATAGGAGCAAAAAGCACCTCCCATAGTAGGAGAAGAATAGGAGCAAAAAGCACCTCCCATAGTAGGAGAAGAATAGGAGCAAAAAGCACCTCCCATAGTAGGAGAAGAATAGGAGCAAAAAGCACCTCAGAAGGCAGGAGAAGAAGAATAGGAACAAAAAGTGTCCCCCCCCCCCCCCCCCCCAAGCTATGTTGGCATTGTTTTCAGCCATGACGAGCTCTTAGCATAACAGCCAGCATTCAGGAGAAGAACAAAACCTGCATGAGAGGTTCTCGAAAACAATACTTCCACATGAATCACTGTCCTCTGTGTATTTACCATCTCACAATGATTTCCAAATGAGATGAGTGAATCAAGAGTGCACGTTCCGGGTGATCCCAGGGTGTTGTTAATTAAGCTAGGGAACGCCCAACAACAAGATGACCCGTATCAGCTGTGGTGAGGGAGAGAAAGTGTGCGTATGTGATTATAAGGGAAGGAAGGGGAGGACAGGTCAGCAAAAATGGAGCGAGCAGAGAGAGAGGAGACAGCGGGATAGTCTGCTGCCGCCTTCTTGCTACAAGCCATAACGGGGAGAGGAGCCAGTTCCTGTAGCAACAACGCTGCTTCAACCACCCTCCTCCTCCTCCTCCTCTTCCACCTCCTTCTCCTCCTGCCCTGTCTCCTCCCTGAGTCTGTCTCTCCTACTACTTTTTTTTTCTTCTCTTTCCCTCTCTCTAGTCCTCGTTGTCTGTCCTTGCGGGCGTCAACATCGACCGTTCCTTCCTTCGTTCCTTTCCTTCCTTTACTTCCCCCACACAGAGAAGCTGAAGGTGGGTTGGTTGGTTGGTTGGTTGCCCCGATCTTGACAGCAGCTTTTCCCCTCCCAACCTGCTTGCTAGCTAGGCTAGGCTAGGCTACCAGTTCGCCTGCCTGGCTGTCTGTACAGGCCTGCTACTGTAACGTCGTTGTCGTAGCTGGGCTGGTTGTGGTGGTGGCCTTGTTTCCTTCGCTATCTCTCTCTCCTCCGTGCTGTGTTGGGCCGTACTACGTGTGTGTGCTGGGCTGTAGTTGTAGGCCTGCTAGGCCTAGCAGCTAGGCTAGTGTGTGCTGCTGCTCGTGGTTTGGGAAGCGTTGGAGAAGAAAGAGCTTGTAGTGTGTAGTCGTCGTGTTGTTGTCGGTGGTGTTCGGTGTCGATCTCCAGCTTGGCTTTGAGCCAGGTAAGGGAGTGAGTGAGTGAGTGTGTGGAGGGAGGGGGCTGGTTTGGGGAGGGGTGGGAGGGGGGAAGTGGCTGTGTAGCTTTAGCTGCTGCCAGTCTCTGTTGTACTGGTGGTGGTGGTGGTGGTGGCTGTTTGCCAGTGCGTTGACGTGGTGGTGGTGGTATCATCGCCTGCTGTGGTGGTGAGGCAGCTTGCTTGTGTCCCAGTTGTGATGGATCGTGGTTTGGGTGGACTCTCTCTCTCTTTCTGTCTGTCTGTCTGTCTGTGTCTGTCTGTGTCTAGTCTGTCTCTGTGTGTGTCCTGTCTGGTCTCTGAGTCTAGTCTGTCTCTGAGTCTAGTCTGTCTCTCTCACTCTCTCCTGGGGACTGAAGAACTTTGAAGAGAAGGAAGTCCCTCGTGTCCCTGTTTGATGAATCATGGGTAGGGTCAACTCTCTCTCTCTCTCTCTCTCTCTCTCTCTCTCTCTCTCTCTCTCTCTCTCTCTCTCTCTCTCTCTCTCTCTCTCTCTCTCTCTCTCTCTCTCTCTCTCGGGAGCTGGAGAACTAAACTGTGAATATGTAGTGGGCCGTCTATGATGTTAGCAATGTTGAGTTGGTATAGTATTGAATTGTCAGGTTCATATGTTAGTAATATAAGTATACATCCTCCTCCATGGGGGGGGGGGGGCTGGTCAGTATAAATAGCATACCCACTTCTGGAAACTCGCTGGATTTCACGCTTTTCTATCCCTCTCTTTGTGCCTGCCTCCTTCCCTCTCTTCCTGTCACCTCCTTGTCCATTTTCTGCCTTCTTGGTCCATTCCTCTGCCTTTTTGTCCCCATGGAGACTTGGAAGATAACAACAACACTCTCCCACCCCGATGTGGGATGGGCTGGACTTACCTTGTCAGGCGCTTAACGGCAGTGCAACGCATTTTTCTACATTCATATGACTAGACAACAAGGGTTGCTGTCTGGGCTTTCAACTTAAGAACAATAATTAGTGAAATCACAGACAGACAGCCACCAGACATGGATAGAGTTGAACCTGACACAGTCTTCATTCATCTAACTTTTTTTTTCTTTTCCTGTTTGATGTACCAATACACTCAACCCCAGACTGAACATCACAGGAAAACTCGAGCAAAATCACACCAGATTCCACAGAACATCAGCATGACATCTGATCTGTGAAATACCACTTTTCTGAACAGTTTGTTTAGATCTATATCTTTTCTTTGCGGACGGTTCTGTACAGGATGATCAGTGTTGCCACATAGTTTTTCCCTATACTTGCCCCAAACCCGGATACCATACTGTCTAGGCTATTGGAGGATCAAGTTCTGTTCGAAGGTGACAACGAGAGAGAGAGAGAGAGAGAGAGATGGGGGGGGGGGGGGGGGGGGGGGGGGGGGGGGGAGGGGGGAAACAGGTTTGGGCTCTTGAAGATAGGGTTTTTTGGTTTCGGTTTCGGGTTTTTGTTTTCTTTCTTTTTGGTTTTGGTTGGGTTTTTGTGTTGTTGTTGTTTGTTGTTGTTGTTGTTGTTGTTTTTTGGGGGGTTCGTTCCTCAGCTAGAGCTCCGATATAACCAGAATATTTAACCAAAAAATTGCGTATAACGCGACCGTTTGCCTACCAAGGTTGCCAGCTGCATTCCTACTTTGGGGATAAAGATATAGAATTTCTAAAAACAGTTGACATTGTTCTCAAAAACCTTCCAAGTTCATGCCACTTTTGCCTACAAATCAGCTCGAGAGAAAGCTTTGTGAAGAAAAGGTTCAAGCGTCAGTTATGATCTAAGTAAGTAATGATTTCCCTTTACCAGCAAAGAAAAAAATGGGTTGCCTTCTCTTCATGGTAACGGTTTGGCATTGTTTGCCTTAGGTGGATAGAAGAAGGGGGGGGGGGGGGGGGGGGGGGGGGGGGGGAGTCATACACTGTGTGAGATGGTGGGCCAAAACAAAAAAGTGATCCCATAGGCAAAATCTCTCCATTGGTGAACCTCGGAGCTCTACGAGCTCGAAGGAACGAAAAAAGAACGATGATGATGATGATAAAAGTAGTGATAATATAATGGTGACAATACTATTCTCCAATAGGCCTATAGCGTTATAGTCATAATAATTATAATAATATGTAGATTGAGTAGCACATCTGGCACCAGAAATCTAGTCAGGTGACGTCATCGTTCTTTGTCCACTTAATGGTTTCCAACAGTCACAACCACAATTATTTACACTACCGCCATTTTCCAGAAAAAACAAAAGAATTTAGTTAGTCTCCCCTGTTCTATGTCTCCCCCCCCCCCCCCCCCCCTTCTTCTTCTGTATTAGACTAAGTGTAGGCAGACGTACTTTGTGAAATAATTTCAAGTTTTGTCTGCTTGGACAGTCTGTCGCCAGGTGCCCCCCCCCCCCCTTTCCACCATTCACGAGAGTTGTGTAAATTGTTAACACTTTCCCTGTTACGTTCTTCTTTTTTTCTTCTTTTAAAAAAAAAAAACTCTTCGTCATCCACAAGGGACATGGCTTTACATCATAGTCCTTTTACGTCATAGGAAACGAAACAGGAAGTCTGCTGTGTGCCCACATGATGAAAGACAGTAACTCCCTTTTCCAAAGTTTCTTGCAAATTTGCCCCCCCCCCCCCCCCCCCCCCCCTCTCTCTCTCTCTCTCTCTCTCTCTCTCTCTCTCTTTCTTATATCCTTTGATTCTGTAGAGATTCGAAATTGATAAAGTGTGCTTCAAGTCCTGTTTGGGGATCAAATATTTTTGAAAAGCGAGAGCTCGTTGAAACTTTGAGGATAGAATTACTCTTTTCTTTTACTACGTGGGTGCAAAGGTCTTTAAGAACAGGCGTGACGGGCGTATTTATTACCGCTAATTTCATGTCGGAATAGTTCAGATGAACTGAGAAAACAGCCACCCAGGCCTACTAAGTTGAGGGCATCAACAACAGATAGTGCATCTGGGACTTTCTCAGCAACAGACAGTGTATCTGGGATGTTTATAGATCTGTAAGAATTATTTGTCGTCGCCATTACTCTAATAGATCTAGTCTACATATATGAGGAATGTTCCAAATGTTGGCTTGAAGCTTCTTCGAAAACGTGACGATCTCGCGAGGGCAAAGTTAGGATCAGACTGCCGACAAAGAAGGAAGGTGGCTGGACGGTTTAGACGTAGGCCGTGAGGTTCTGGGTTCAACGGAACTGAATGTCCAGTCTTTCGGAGGAGACTAAAACAGTCGGGCCCGCATGCTTACGGACTTGTGCACGTCAAAAACAAACACACACACCACACCACCACACACACACACACACACACACACACAACACACACCAACAACAACAACAACAACAAAACAACAACATCAACACACAACACAACAAAACAACACAAAGTACGACAGT
Source organism: Stramonita haemastoma (assembly GCA_030674155.1). Lineage (NCBI taxonomy): Eukaryota > Metazoa > Mollusca > Gastropoda > Neogastropoda > Muricidae > Stramonita > Stramonita haemastoma. The sequence goes on along the minus strand of CM060350.1, from coordinate 20,867,520 downwards.
TGAAAAACAGGAAAAAAAACCAGGGGATGTAGATCTATCGCCCAACTGTCTTGGCAAAACTGGTAGGTTCAATTCTCAACAGTGCCTCTGGAGTCGTGGTGTGGCTACCTTTTAAATGATGTAGGTGGGCAACACTGATAGCATATGCAAGAAGTTCACTATTGGTGACCCTTGGAGCTCAAGCTGAAGAGCAAAAAAAAAAAATCCCGAGAAGACTGCTGGTGTTGAAATTAGTCCCAGCAGATAATTTGTTTTCAGGACTTGATTACAGATTACATTACTTGATTACATTTGATTACAGGACTGTAACGCTAAAGGAACGTCCTAGTCGTTCCTGTCAGAACTCTGCTTGCCTGCTGGGAAAAGAACACACTGGGGGGGAGAGGGGGGGGAAACCCCCCAAACCTCAAACCCCACCATTATTTTTCGACCGTTTCAGTACACATCATGTCAACCAGCCATCAGAACTTGCCTGCCTGCACCAGGTAGTAGGCTATGGGAGGGCAAGAGACCAAAATAATGGGGAGGTGTGGGGGTGGGGGGGGGGAGGGTTGCAGTGGATGAAGGGGAGGAGGAGTGGTTGGCACAGGCTGCTAAGCCGTGGGAGAGAGAGAGAGAGAGAGAGGAGGGCTTTTGTGAGGGCGACACAGACTTGCCTCACTCTAGAGTGTCAAAGCTTTGTCAGTAGGCAGAGGGATGCAGTAAAGGGGGGGGGGGGGGGGGGGATACCTGGTCTTTGTTAGCCTGGCCTAGGCTAGCTGAACTAGGTGGAGAGGGGAGGCTACTGCTGCCAGGCCAGGCCATGTGTCAGTCAGTCAGTCAGTCAGCCACTGTCCTGTCACGCTCCGCTGGGCGCCAGGTATACACACACACAGGTGTGACAGTAACTGAGCCTGTGGGCTGAAAGTAGGGTTCGGCCTGTTGTGTTTGTGTGGGTGGAACGTTGGGGTTGGGGGTCGGTGGGTTGGGGGGACGTGAAGGCCCTGGAGTGAGGGAGTAGTTTATTGGGGTAACCTTCTTTGTTCATTCACATAGTTTACAGTCACCCATGGATGGTGATGATACACCCATGTTAGAATTTCCTGCTGCCCTGGGTTTTGTCATGACTTTCAGGATAAAAACTGATGAGGTTTCCATGTCCAGTTTTTTTTTTTTTATATTTCTGCACTTCTTTTGCATTGTCTGTAAAAACAATTCACTAAATTTCTTTCTGTAATGTAAGCACATCATAAATCAGACAAAAAAGTTCAGATGCTATTCTTGTTTTCTACAGTTCACAGCACTCATGAGGTTCACAGCACTCGCTCTCATGTTCCAACACACCTGTGCAGTCTGGCACACCCTCCCTACATTCAGTACCACACACTTCAGATTCTGCAGTGTCAGGTACTTGACACAGGCTTTTCTCTTCCCTTTCCTCCCCACAAGCACCTCTAAGCTTCGTCTTAGCTAACTTGTGAGCACGGGATAGCCTAGTGGTCAGAACATTGCGCTCACAATTTGACGACCTGGGTTCGATTCCCATTTGAAGGGATTTTCCCCCTGGAGTTAATATCAGTGCTGACTCCACTCTTCCCAAATGTCCTTCGGATGAGACTATAAATTGAGGCCCCATGTGCGAACGCATGCAGAATATCTTGCGCACACGTTAAATCCTGTTCTGCTTTTCAAAAGAGTAGGCCATTGCGTGCCGGTGGGAACAAATGACATTTACAAAACTGCATACACACGGGGACTGGATGTAAAAAAGCTCAGTGCTTATTCCGTTATCCTCGATATAAAAGAATAAATAGATAAGAGACAGATGGTTCAGATAATACATGGTGGCTTGAAAAAAACGTTTGTTTGCTCTTATAATGAATACTGGGCAGCAGGGCCTAATGGTGACAGTTCCATTTTTTGCCTTTTTTTGGCTTGCCTGGTGTTTTTCAGCTCTCTGTCTTACACTTTTGGCTTGTCACGTGGTTATGGCATAGATCTTAATATTCTTCTGTAGAGTGTCCTGTGTTGAAGGGCGTTGATTCAAAGTTGGAAGGTGACAGCCTTGGAGAAACATTAGTCTCAATGTCTCTTCTTTTGATCCTAAAGGAAGATAAGGACGTTTTGGATACATGCTTTTTTTGTGTTAGAAGTCCATCAACGTGCATTTTGACTGAACTATGATGAAAAGATGGCAGAATTGTAAGGTTTTGAAGTGTGACAGGCATTGCTGGCTGCCAAACAAGGGAGGCTACTCAGAGAGAGCACAGACTGAGACTGCTTATGTCATGACTAATAAAAGCCTTTTGACAAAGAGGTGACGATTTATGGCAGTGTAAAAACCAGTGAAAACGCATAGGTACACATTTTTTTTTTAGTGATCTACTGTTTAAACACAAGAGAGAGAGAGAGCGAGAGAGGCGAACAATGAACTGTTCAGTTATGCTTTGTCAACCCCATTCTTGGGGCTGGTGGCCTGACAGAGAGAGAGAGGGGAGAGAGAATAAATGACAGTTGCTGTGATTTATTGTATAAAGTTGTAAAGCCCATTCACAAAGTAACAGGGTTTGGGCACAGAACACATGTATTCTAATATTTGATGATATTATAAAGGACTTAACTATCACTACCCGGACAAACATTGTATCTCTGATTCCACACCATGTTTTAAATAATTGTTTCACTAACAATCATTTTGAAGAACAGTCAACACCATTTGCCTGATCACAATGCTTTCAATCACATTGTGGAGAGAGAGAGAATTTATGTATTTATTTATTTATTCTTTTATATCAAAGATAATGGAATAAGCACTGATGTTCTTTTTTACATCCTGTCCCTGTGTGTATGCAGTTTTGTAAATCTTGTCATCTGTTCCCACCGGCACACAAAGACCTACTCTTATGAAAAGCGGAACAGGGTTTAACATGTGCGCAAGATGTTCTGCGTGCGTTTGCACATGGGGCCTCGGTTTATAGTCTCATCCAAAGGACTTTTGGGAAGAGTGGAGTCAGCACTGATGTTAACTCCATGGGAAAAATCCCCTCGAACGAGAGGAGAGAGGAGAGAGAGAGAGAGAGAGCTTTATCTCACAGACAGGCGAGATGAGTGAGTCAGAGTGTATATTCTGAATGACCCCCAGGGTGCCTAAGCTGGGGAACACCCAACAACAACTACCACACTACCATACACTGGGAGGAGGGACGTTTTCCAAAGGGCATCACTCACTGTTTCTGGAATACATGTTCTTTGTTGTCAGAGTCCAACATTCTATTTTAACACACCCCCCCCCCCCCCCTCATCCCCACCCCCCCCCTCTCTCACTTGATTCTCTTCATTCCTCTTCCCTTCATCTTCTATCTGACTGACTGCACATCTCCTACCACCCCCCCCCCCACCCTCCCCCCCAATAAAATTCTCCCAACACCCTCCACCTCCCCTTCCCCTGTCTCTTGTCCCACGTACAAGATCTTCCATTCTGCCCCCCCTCCCACCCCACCCACCCACCCCCTCCATCTGCCCCCCCTCCCACCACCCACCACCCCTCCATTCTGCCCCCCTCCCACCCACCCACCCACCCAGCTCCCAGAAGAACTTTACTTATCATGTCCCCTTCTTACTGGATTCCTGTTTCCTTTTATCTGTGTGTGTGTGTGTTTTATTATTTATTTTATTTATTCTCATATCGAGGATAATGGAATAAGCAATCATATGCTTTTTTACATCCAGTCCGTTTCCTTTTATCTCTGTGTGTGTGTTATATATTATTTCTCATCGAGATATGGAATAAGCATATTGCTTTTTACATCAGTCCCGTGTGTATGCTGTGTGTAATGTCATCTGTTTGTGTGCGTGTGCGTGTGCGACATGTGTATGCATGCGTGTTTGTGTGCTGTGTGCATGCTGGCATGTGTGTGTGTGTGTATGTGTGCATACATGTGTGTGCCTGCCTGTCTGTTACTGGCTATTATCTAAGGTCTCCTTTTCATTCATTCCTCTCTTGCTGTGGACATGACTAACTCCTGCAAAATTCACCCCTGTCAGTCATTATACCTTGTTCTTCCCTCCCTCCACCCACCCTCTCTCCTTCTCTTTCCTGTCCCCAACACACACTCCAAGAGCTTTCCCACGGCTGACACACTGATGTGGACTCCCCATTTCCTTTTCTTCTTCGCCTACTGCTTGCTTCCTTTCAGCAAAGGTTGTTTGATTTAAGAGGCTGACTGATGTCTTTGCTTTTTTTTTGTATTGGGGGGACTCTCTAATCCATCCTGAGATTGGTGTTTTTGCCTCATCACCTAGAGAGTGCCCCCCCCCCCCCTCCCCCCTGTCCCCCAAAAGAAAAAAGAATGTCTCCCCCCCCCCCCCCCAAAAAAGGAGAAAAGAATGCTCACCACCACCACCACCACCATTTTTACCCTTTCCAAGCCCCTTCCTGCCTCACCATTTTTGGTTGTTTTTTTTGGTAACATCTTAACAGTTGCTCTCCCCCCAAAAAGATAGGTAATAAACAACAACAACAACAAAAGTAGTCATCTTGAAAATGCATTTTTGCTCCATGGCATTGAGTTTGGTTTTTCATCCCATCGTTTTTAGATTGCACGAAAACCCAATATGTGCCCCATCATTTTTAGAATGTTAAAAAAATCCAATAACTTTGTGTCCTGTCATTTTGAGAATGCCCAGTCCCTGAATCCAATACCTTTGTGCCCCATCATTTTAAGAATGTTCAGAATCCATTAATTTTGTACCCCATCTTTTTAAGAATGCCCCAAATCCAATATCTTTGTGCCCTCTTTTTGAGAATGTCCCCAAATCCAGTAATTTTGTGCCCCATCTTTTTGAAAATGCCCAAAATTGAAGCAGCTGAGGAGGGCATTTTGCTCTTGCAGCCAGAGTGCCCTTTGACCCATAGTCTGCTGCATGATGGTATTGCTGTTCCTGTCTCCTGACTGTGTTACATGCAAAGTGGCATGTTGGTTAATAATCCCGAGTGTGTACTGTTATGGTTGGTTCTTGGTCTGCTGGCTTGGTTTCACAGAATGTATGTAACACTTTGGGGGGGGGGGGGGGGGGGGGGGGTTCTGCTGAGATTCCTGATATAGCTAATTATTCAGGTTTCATAGTCATCTGGTTTCTTTTTCTGAAAAGGAGGTGTGGGTAGGTGTAAGAGAGAGAGATCCAGTTTTTAGTGTTACAAATGAAATAACCGTTGACCCTTGTGCTGTTTCAGGTAACAATGACCACCATCCCATGACGTGAACAACCCGAAAACATTCCTCTGTGAAGAAAACCTCCTACCTGGAACTGGTCCTCTCACCATGAGCTCCAACGGCGGTTCATCCTCTTCCTCAGACGACATCCTCATTCACCCCAAAGAAACCAACATGGAAGAGACCAGGCAAGGCAAACCAGCCGACAACAGGGACAAAGCAGGGAAGGATACCTCAGGCTCCAGCCTGCCCAACAAACACACCTGCAGCAGGTGCAACTACAGCACACGGAACAGGATCCTGTACGACAACCACTCATGCGACCAGCAGGACGAGGAGAGCAACCCGAGGAAGAAACGCTCATCACGCTGACGGTGGACGAGGAGCGCCGGTACCACTGCAGTGAGTGCGACGTGTGGGGGCAGGGCCACGCCTTTGAGGAGCACCTCATGTGCCACATCATCCTGCGCCCCTACCAGTGCCTCTACTGCTCCAGGTGCTTCGTCAACCGCCGCCAGGTGGGGCGGCACGTGGTGAAGGAGCACACGGGCATGAAGATGAACTGCGCCCTGCGCGCCCTCAAGCGCGCCAAGGGGCTCATGAAGGCCACGCTGGAGTCAGGCTCCTTCTACTTCTATGCCTGCGTGGCGGGAAAGGTGCCTCTGCCTGCAGACCCTGAGAAAAGCAAGGCCAGGCAGCAGAAGACGTCCAGAAGCAACCCGGACCCTTCGGGTGACAGCAAGACTGTTTCCAAACCCGGCTCTGAAGGATGTTCAGGGAAGCCTGCTCAAGTAATGGGCAGAATGCCGCCACTGCTGTCACTGATATTGGTGCACTCTCCTCCTCCTCCTCTTCCTCTTCATCCTCCTCCTCCTCTTCTCCTCCTCCTCTTCCTCCTCCTCCTCCTCCTCCAAGTCTTCTGGTGATGCCCTAGAGTCCAGCAAGATTCCTGAAGACCTCAAAGATAGTGGTGATTCTGGCCAGGTGGCAGTTGAGGAAAATGTGGACAAAGACAGCAGTCTATCTCCTGTCACGGCAGACACTGGCTGCAAAGAAGAATCGGAGGATTCCAAGCCCCAACCTGATCAGAAGACATCAGCTGGAGAACAGCAAGACCCACAGACAGGCGCTGAAGGGGTGTTTCCGTCCTCTGAAACGGATCAGACAAAGGAGGAAATGAAAAAGGCCAACTGTCAAGGGAAAATGAAAGAAGATTCAACAGCACACACTGTTCTTACAGAATCGAAAACCAGAGAAAGAAGACTTAGAAAGCAAACTGTGTGAACAGCAAGCTCAACAAGCAGCACGCTGGATTCAGCCTTGAGTTTGAAACCAGACAGTGAGAAGGATATAAAGTCAAACGACACCATGAACACAGACTGTGAAAAAGACGGTACCTCACCTCAGCCACAGAAATAGACTCTAAATCTGACTTGACTACCGGTGCTGGTACACTCAGCTCAAACACAAAAGAAGAAAATACGATTAAGTCAGAAGAAACAACAGATTCCTCCAACAAAAGCGGTAACTCTGAAGATTCAGAGAGCACCACAGAAGCCTCACTCCTCAGTTCTGAAATTTCTAACTCCACAGATGCTGGTACCAGGACCAGCCAGTCAGGGGACACTGCTGATGAAGACACACCAGCAGGGTCGGTGCCAGACAGTGATCCTAACCTCAGGCTTGAATCCTCAGCTGCTGACAAATCACCTGTGTCCACTAGTTGTGCTAACGGAACAGAAGCAGCTGCAGACACTGAGAAAGCACTCCTTCAGCTGAAGTTATGGATGTCACTCCTGTGGGTGAAGAGGAAAGCCTGACTCCAGGCCCCAAAGAATCCACAACAGAGGAAACAACTCTGTCTGAAACTACCAGGGAAGAAGAAGACAGGCCAGACACTCTTCCCAAAGCAGAGGAAACACATCCAGTTCACCTGGAGAAACAGAGGAACCAATGGATACATCACCTGCTTTACCTAACTCCGCTCCTGAAGCTACAGATTCGCAGCAACCAGAAAACACGAACTCTGAAAAGATCGGCGAATCAGCAGAAACAAATATGGAGGTAGATTCCTGTGGCGTTGTCAGCAAGAAAAGAGCTCCCTGAAGAAGGTGACTGTCAAATTCTGTGAAACCTGTGTTGAATGCTGGTGAAAATGTTAAAGATCCAGAAGAGTCCTGTGACAAACCCCTCACTCAGGATGAGAAACGGATAACGGCATGGAAGTGGAAGAAACAGAAGCTTCACCGGAAAAAGACAAAATCATCACTTCAGACCCTGACACAGAAGAGTCCGGAAACACTTCAGAAACCAGCAGAAACATTGACCCAGATTCTGCCCAAGTGGAAACTGAAACAGACCCACCTAAAGCAGACAACGAGGGAGCAGTGGAGGTGAAAGACACAGCTTTCCCCTCTGCCAACTTTGACCAAAGCGAAGAAGAGGAAAGTGAGATGGGGCTGAAGATTGTGGCAGCTTTCTCTCTGCAAGGCGACGCCCCAAAGACGCAGTGACAGCACCCCGCAAACAGCCAAAGCCGGAAACGAGAAAGAATCCTCAGTGGAAGCAGACGCCAACATGAAAGAATCACCACAGAGGAGGTGGCAGACGCGGCCTCCAGTGCCCCAGAAACAGCATCATCCCCAGAACTCTAGGACCCCCCTCGAAACCTGTCCCTTCCTCCTCCTTCCTGGGGATCAGTCCCCAGTCAGAAGCGCTGACCTCCCAGGGGTACGACGCCTCCAGGCAGGGCCCCGTGCGGAACTGCTTCTTCTTCGTCTGCGGCTTCAGCTGCGGCTTCTCCTGCCTGACGTCCCCGGAGTTCCGGGACCATCTGATGCTGGATCATGCCGGAGAGACCTCCTTCCGCTGCTTCCACTGCGGCTTCCAGGCCTCCAGCGAGGACGGCTTGGTGCGGCACATCTCCGCCCACGCCCACACCTACAGCAAGGCCGTGCCCCTCTACATCTGCGGCGCGTCGGCCTGCAAGTTCGGGTCCAACCTGGTGAACGACTTCGTCACGCACCAGGCCGCCTGGCACCCTGAGCTGACGGTGTTCCACTGCCACGACTGCGACGAGCGCTGCGACAGCGTGGAGGAGCTCCTGCGGCACTTTGAGGCCAACTTCCTCCACATCATCAACTGCCCGCACTGCACGGCCAAGACCACGGAGAGGAGGACTCTCCTCAACCACATCTCGGCCGCCCACCCCGGCAAACCCAAGATGGTGTCGGTGGCCAAGCAGATCGTCTGTCGCGACCGCAAGCTCAACGGCTAGCCCAGTTCTTGCAAGCGCAGAACCAGACTGCTGTCGTGACGACTGTCGTCTCCTCGGGTGCTGTAGACCTGTCAGGGAGCCAGTCACGCACCAAGTCCTGGTCTCCATTCTGACCCAGCCAATCCAGCCTCAGGAGCGAGAACTGACGCGAAAAGCTCAGGCCTGGAACAGGCGAGACAGGCGACAGCCACACCTGCTAACCTGGCAGCGGTGAAAGTGGAGAATGTGGAAAACGAGGAAGAGGACGACTTCTTCCAGGAGAACTTTGAGGACAGCTTCGACGAAGAAGAGTACGGCATCCAGAGCCAAGGTCAAGGTCAGGCGACGGCCATCACGTACATGGGCAGCAAGCCGGACGACCGGGAAGTGGACAACTTCAAGTGTCAGTTCTGCACCTTCATCGCCAGAGACCGCTGTCGGCTGGACGGCCACGAACGCTGCCACGGCCTGCCCCCCTCGCGGAAATCGCGCTTTAAGTGCATGTACTGCCCGCAGGGCTTCAACAACGAGCACAAGTTCAGCTCGCACGTCAGCTGCCACCCGGGGCTGATCAAGTTCAGCCTGTATTGCTGCAAGTACTGCGAGTTCGACTCCAACCAGCGCCACATCATCGTCAACACGCCCGCACCACGCGCGACCAGGTGCACATGGTCGACGAGACCAACGAGGAAAACATGTACGTGTCCTCAACAAAACCATGGAGTCTCGGGTTCTCGGAGTGTAACCAGTGCTCCTACATGACGCGGCATCGCAAACACCTGGTGGCTCACCTGAAACGGAACATTCCAGCCTGCGGAGGAGGACGGGCATCACGGTGGACTGCGACATCGTGGAGAAGTACCCCTCCCAGTCGCTAGGGGGCGCCGCCGCCCGCAACCGCGCGCTGGAGATGGCGGTGAGCCACGACGCCGCGGCGCGTTGCCGGTGGGGGAGGAGGGGCTGGTGAGGGAGAACGCGGCGCGGCGGTTCAAGTGCCCCATCTGCCAGTACCTGGTGCCCCGGGCAGCCGACCTCAAGGCGCATGTGAAGCGCCACTCGGAGATCGGGGAAATCACGCTGGTCATGTTCCGCTGCAAGTACTGCAGTGCTGCCTCCACAGCCCGCGAGATCATCTACGGCCACCTCATGGAGAACACCTGGGAAGCAGATCGCGCTGGTGAAGAGGATCTTACCATCGACACTAAAGGCAACGATAACGGTTACGCTGTGACTTCCGTGGAGGACGAGGACGGGGGGGAGTCGCAGGGCGTGTCTGAAGGAGGGGGAGGAGGGGGGGAGAACGCTGTGAGCAGTAAAGCGGTTCTGGTGATTCCTGACTCGGCAGGCGAGACGCTGACGTCGCTGATGCAGTGTCCCGGCTGTGCTTTCGGCTCCTACAGCCGCAAGACCATCATCCAGCACGTCTCCAACCACCACCCCGACGTCCGCATCATGGGCCGTCGCCAAGAGGCGAACTCTACCCCCTGGAGACCTCCTACACCACCCCTACCCCCACTCCCCCCTCCGCCCCCCACTTCACGCTGGGCGAGGCGTTGAAAGGAGAAATCCTGATCGTTCCCGACAGCCAGACGTTCGACGAGGCTGTCCTCTGCCCCAAGTGCGACTACGCCACCATCCACCGCCGCAACATCGTGCAACACCTGGAGCAACACCACCCCAGGTGTCGGTGATGGGCCGCAACGACTACCCCACCTTTGACGGCAAGAGCCAGGCTGCGGTGGAGGCCAATGCTACAGGTAAAGACGGCATGGTGATCATCGGCAGCGGCAGTCTGGACGAGAAGATTCGCTGCCTGTACGAGAACTTTGGGGACCGCATGAAGTGCATGATCTGCCAGGCCGAGCGTCCTAAGAAGTTCTTCATCCACGTGCACATCTGCGTCACCTCAACATCCTGCTGTGGGGATGTCAGTTCTGCTCCCACAAGGGCCTGCAGAAATACAAGATGATGGACCACATCAAGAAAGTGCATCCAGGACGAGCTTTCTGCATCCGATACCTGCCCGTAAACGTCGAGGAACGCGTCAACCAGTACCTGCAAAACGCGTCATGATTCGTGCCAGGAGGAGTGGGGGGGAGGAGGGGGGAGGGGAAGTCTCTGCTTCAGAGAGCAAGAGCCCCTCCCTGCCCTTGACCTTGACCTCGACCTTCTCCAGCAGCGACAGTGACCTCAACGCGTTGCGGATGAAGTACAAGGCGTCTCAGGACCGGTTGAGGGGTGCACGATTGGCAGTGAGGAGTTGGATATGAAGCTGGCGTGCCTGTACTCGGTGGGGGCCGACAGCCGTTACCGCTGCGTGGTGTGCGGGCAGGAGTTCCAGCGCAAATTTGCCGTGCATCGCCACATCGTGCAGGCCACCTCAAGGTGAGCTGCTTTTTTTTTTTGTTTTATTTTTTTTTTAGGTTTTTTGTGGTTTTTTTGTGGTTTTTTGTTTAAATATTGTTTCTATTTTTTTGTTGTTTTTTTTTTTGTTTAAATATTTTTAAAATTTCCAATAGATCAAAAAAAATAATTCAGAACTACTCCCATGGCTGCACACTGCACATCGTGAGGTGCACTCAAGTGAACTTTTTTTTTTTTTAATAGAGTACAAAAAAACACATTCAGAAACATGCCTCCCATCACAATGCCAGAGTGTATAACCTTTATAAGTGTGTGTGCGCCTTGCTTGCGTTGTGTGTGTGTGGTGCGCATGCGTTGTGTGTGTACATTCGAATTTGCTGAAACTATAAATTGTTATTGATTGCTTGTGTGTTGTATAGGTCGAATGCAAGCGCTTGCTTTGATTTGTTTTTACAAGATATAGCGCTATACAAATTCCATGTATTATTATTATTACCTCCTGAAGGTGAACCAGCTGGGTTGCGGCTACTGGGAGTCTAATACCACTATACCAATAATACATGGTCACTAAGGGGAACAAAAACAAACTACCAAACATACAAACAGGTTTAGTCTAATACCAATTAATTATCATATTTACATCTTTCACACACATACAAACGGGTTTAGTTCTCTAATACAACATAATAATGTTTACATCTACAAACATACAACAGGTTAGTCTAATACCAATAATATCGTTTACATCTACACACATACAAACAGGTTAAGTTTAATACCAATAATATCGTTTACATCTACAAACATACAAACAGGTTAGTCTAATACCAATAATATCCACAGCTGTCAGTTTCCCCCACTTTCAGCTCCTTTCAGCTGCTAATTAACCCATCCCTTCCCAGGCCAGCTGGTGCTAATTATAGCAGGAGCTGACCACCCGCATTCGCTAGGTAAAAGGAAGGAGCGTACTAAATTTAGCACTCTGGACTGAGTGATGTTGGATTTGTTCACTGTGTATCGTGTACCTTCTGCAGGTGAACTTGCTGGGCTGCGGCTACTGCGACCTGGAAGGGGTGGAGCGCCACATCATGATGGACCACATCATCGAGACGCACAAGAGCGCCCCATCAGCATGCGCAACCTCGCCCACAGCCTCGAGAACACCGTCGCCGAATTCCTCAACCGCATGACCCTCTCCGCCGACGACGCCGCGGCCCTCGACCTCCCGACCTCCGACCTGGTGGGCATGGACGGGGAGTTCAAGCTGCCGGAGCCTCCGCAGGTCACCTTCGCACAGGAAACCACCTCCTCTCCCTCTCCCTCTCCCTCCCCCCAGCGTGCCACCCCTCCACGTACCCCTTCCCCTTCCACCAGTAGGGGGGAGGTGGTGGTAAAAACCAGTTGAATCCTAATCTCCTGTTGCTGGGGCGGGACATCCTGCACAAGCACCTGGCATGCATGATCCGGGAGACGGGCTCCACCTTCTGCTGCCAGGTGTGCAAGTGGGACTTCCCGCGCAGGTACGCCGTGCACCGCCACATCCTGATGAAGCACCTCAAGGTGGGCATCATTGGCTGCCCCTACTGCAGCTTCCAGGGCGTGGAGCGCTACCAGGTGTTCACCCACATCCGTGAGGAGCACAAGGACGCCGAGCTGAGCCTGCGCTACCTGGCCGTGGACCTGCAGACCCAGGTGAGGGATTACCTGCAAGGTGTGGCTGATGGGACCCTCGACCCCCACAGTCGTGCTGCCCCCCCTGGAGCATGAAGAGGGTTCCCAAGAGGGAGGTGGTGTCGGATGAGGACAACAGTCAGGACCCTTCCCCCCCTACTACCTCCTCCTCCTCCTCCTCTGGTCAGGGTCTGGTTGTGGCCATGTTTGGTAAGAAATCGTCGTCCACTTTCACCATCAAGGAAGAGCCCCGCGACGAGGATGACGACAACGATAACAACGACGCTTTAGGGCAGGAGCCTTAGACAGAGAGGTGAACAGCGACGAAAGCGGTCTGAGCTACGACCGTTACCTGGGGGACTTGGAGAGCGACGGGGATCGCGAGGTCAGCTCGACCTCCCTGCTGGCGGCCAACGGCACCAAGGCCAAGGTCGCGACTGACGTGCAGACCAACATCCGGTGATCACCATCAAGGAGAAAGGCTTCAACGCCACATCTGCGAGAAGTGCAAGTTCACCTTCTCTGCACCGCTCCAACATCGTGCGCCACATCTACCGCGTGCACGAGCAGTACCGCGAGCACGAGTGCCCAGCATGCAACTACAAGACGCTGAGCCGCGTGCTCATCGAGCAGCACGTGACCAACGAACACCCCGGCGTTCCCCTGTCCTGAGATTGTCAGCAACAAAGGCGTGAAGAGGAAGATCGACATGAGCCGGGAAGAGCTGGAGTACGACTCCATGAAGAAGTGCAAGGCGGCTGCAACCTCCAAGAGGAGAGAGGCAGACCTACCTCTCCTAAACAGCACATCCACACAGCTCTACGCGTGCGCCTACTGCAACTTCGAGACCATGACCCACGCCCAGATCGTGCAACACACAGAGAAAAACACTCCCTGCTTGAGCCCATGAGGTCTCAAGAGGAGGAGGAGAATGACGCGGAAACGAACCAGCAAGGGAAACCCAGGACGAAGACTCAGCCTTTGAGAAAGCCATCAACACCATGAAGCTCAGCCCCCAGAAGGGTCGCTGCCTCTGCCGCACGACGACTCCCTGTGGCAGTGCTTCTACTGCAGCTACAAGACGCCTCTAGAGGAGGAGCTCAAAGTCCACTTTGCCGAGACGCATTCAGGCAGCGTGTACCGTGCCAAACGCGTGCCGGCCTGGCGCTTCGTGTGCCGCAGCTGCCAGTCAAGACGCGCGCGCACTCCAAGATGCGCTACCACCTGAACCGCCACATCAACTACCGGCCTTACACCTGCACCACCTGCGGGTCCTTCTACCCCTCCCCCGACCAGTGCCGCAAGCACTGCCGCGCCAACAACCACAACGAGACCTTCACCTACGTCAAGATCCCCCGCAAGGAGCGCCGCCTGCAAGAGCTCCTGAAGGAGTGCCAAGAAATCGCCGCCACCATGGCGAGGAACCCAGCGCTTGCAGACGCCACCCCCCCCTCCTCCACCCTCTCCCAGCCCATCCCTTCCAAGCGCAAGGCAAAGAAGTCCTTCTCCGCGCATTCGCGCATGAGCCCGGCGAAAATGCGCAAGAACTACGAGTACGATGCCCCCTACTCTCCGCGTGGGGGGGGCAGTGGGCATGGGCATAGGGACGATCGGCCGAAAGAGGACGGTGTGGTGATGGTGTGTGCCAGTTGCGATTTCTCGGCGCAGAATGTGTGCGATGTGTGGCTGCACTTCATCAAGGAGCATGAGGATCAGGAATTCGTTGGCTGGATGCCTCCAACGGCTACATCTGTACCGAGACCGGGGAGATTATTAACGGAAAGGTGGGTGGAGTGAATGGAGTGTGTGTGTGCGTGTGTGTATGTGTGTGCGTGTGTGTGTGTGTGTGTGTTCGTTCATGTATTTAATGTCTGTTCACTATAAGTGATATTGGATGGTGTGTTTTAGAGAGAGTGAATTGGTGTGTGTGTGTGTGTGTTTCTTGTATTTAACGTCTGTTCACTATAAGGGATGTTAGATGGTGTGTGTTTGTATGTGAGAGAGAGTGAGTGTATTTGTGTAGAATGTGTGTGTGTGTGTGTTCATTCTTGTATTTAATGTCTGTTCACTGTAAGCGATATTAGATGGTGTGTGTGTTCATTTTGTATTTAACATCTGTTCGCTATAAGTGATATTAGATGGTGTGTGTGAGAGAGAAAGAAAGAGAGAGAGAGACGGAGTGATTGAGTGTATATATATATGTAGAATGTGTGTGTGTGAGTGTTCGTAATGTGTGGGTAACCAACTATCTACTAACCCTTCCCTCAGTATCACCCCCTACTTACAGGGTTACAGAAGATACACATGGGGCACAGTGCATGTGTACAGGGAAAGACGAGTTCTCTCCCTTAACGTAGGGGTAGTGTTATAAAGAAATAAAATAAATACTAAAATAGATTAAAAAATACAGCTTGACAATCCTCTTCAAAGAAGCTGTCCTGTAAATAGATATGTGACGCTCCACCACATAATGAGTCGCATCGCACCAGAGGTCAATTTTTAGGTATTGACATGTTATTAATCTGCAAAAAAAAAAATAATTAAAGTAATTTTAAACAAATTAAAAAGCTATTCAACACAAAAAAAACCCGTTTGGAAATCAGACAATTCTATGAAAAGTTATTACAAATTGAAATGATGCACTGCAGGACGTGACAAAATGAGAAACAGACAATTTTATTTTTGTAACAGGTGGTCAGAATGAGGGCATGGGTATTTTCAAACCACGTTTAAAAGCAAAAGGAAACAAAATTAGGCCTTGATATTCTAGTGCAAGGTAGAATAACGGCTAAAGTTTTATAATCAATCATAATCAACAACCTGACCCTCACCTTCCTTAATGGCTCTTAACGCAAATGTGGGTAAAGTCCTAAGCGACTCCGCTTTCCAGTGGGAACAGATGACAGTATTTAGTATTTACACAACTGCATACACACAGGGACTGGATGAAAAAAAGCACATGAGAATGATGAGTGCTTATCCCATTAAGGCATTATCCTCGATATAAAAGAATAAAATGAATTAAATAAATAAATAAAATTTTGTGGTGAAGCGTCACATATTTCGACTGTTGCCTGGATGTGGCAGTACATTTTCTTTTTAATTTATTTTAATCTTTTATATATTTTTTTATAGCCTAGGCCAAAAGTTGTGTCCAGTTATTGATGTCAGCTTATTGCCAAGGCCTACACTAAAATGTTGTGGTGTTGTAAAATGTTGTGTTGAGATTGCCTTCAGCCATGACAACAAGCTCTTAACAGAACAACCTGCACTCTCCTTCAAAGGAGAATAAATCCTCTGAAGTCGGAGTATGGCTGCCTATATGGTGAGGTACTTGAAAACAGTCATACACGCAAACTTCTCATCCAGTGTGCAATTTCAATCTCACAGTGATTCCCAGGTGGGATTAGTGAGTCAGAGAACTCATTTTGGGTGACCCCCCCCAGAGTGTTAAGCTGGGGAACAACAACAACAACAAAAACAACATATTTTATGACATTGCAGGATGTGTCCCCTGACCTGGAGGCCCCCCCAGGCCCCGGGTACACGGTGATGAGCAGCCGCCTGCTGAGCTGTGAGCACTGCGAGTTCACCACCTCCACCGTGCAGGCCATGAAGTCACACCTGAGGCGCCACCTGCCCAAACGCTACCTCTGCCCCTACTGCAGTCTGCGCTGCAGCCGCAGGTGAGATTTAGAAGGGGGGCTGCTTCTCAACCACAAAAATGAAAAGAGAGAGAGAGAAGTGGTGCTGTGTTCATTGCGTGGGTGAATGAGAGGAAGGTTAGGGTGGGGTGTGGATGTGTAACTGGGTATTGTCATTTGTGTGAGTCTGTCAGTGTGTTCATTAGTGTATTTTCATTGTGTGTGTGTTTTATTGCATATATCATTATATGTCTGCGTGTGTGCATGCAAACATGATTTGTCATAAATTTGTGTGTGTGACTGTGTGTGTGTGACTGTGCGCATTGGTGTTTGTTTCTCTGTGTGGTCTCCCCTATTGTTTCTTTCCCTCCCCATCCCACCTCCTCTTTATCAAGTTTGTTTTTCCACAACAGAGAGAGGGGGAGAAGGGGGGAGGGAGAGTCTGAGGTTCTGCACTTTTTTTTTTTTTTCATAATTGTCAATGTTCCACGACAGAGAGAGGGGGAGAAGGGGGGAGAGTCTTAAGGTTCTGCAGTGGGATTTTTTTTTTCATAATTATTGTTTCTGAACTTGCTTGGGAAGGGGGGGGGGGGGTGTTCCTGGGCTGGAGGTCCAAGGTTTGTTCACTAGTGGTGAGATTTTTTAGTATGCAACCGTTTTCATGGTAGCCACATTCTAACTCTGGGGATGATTTTCTTACGCCTGTATGTATGCAGTTTTGGGTGTTTTTTTGTTTGTTTGTTTTTTTGTTGTCATTTCTTCCAGAATTCAGAATGGGTTTTGACATATGTAGCCGCCGCTGTAGCCTAGTGGTTAGGGCGTTAGACTCGTAATCTAAAGGTTGCGGGTTCGATCCCAGCTTTCGGCTATGGCGTTGTGCCCTTGGAAAAGGCACTTTAGGGCTATTTTCTCACCCCACCCAGGTGTAAAAGGGGGTACCAACCTTGTGTTGGGGGGTTAACCCTGCGATAGACTGGCGTCCTATCCAGGGGAGAGTCTATGACTCTCAGTCGCTTAACGCCACAGAAACCGGGATAAGCACCGGCCTGATGAGCCTTAGGCTCGGGACAGACTTTAACTTTTTAACTTTTTGACATATGTCATACGTGTATGCTTTTTGCACACGGGACCTTAGTTTATACTAATTATAGTCTCATCTCAGTGGTGGCTTGACCCCAGACTTGATCCCTGAACTGTCAAATTGTGAGGGCAATGCTACTCTAACCACTAGTCTGTCCTATCCTCTTCCTTTTTTTTTTTTTTTTTTTTTTGTTTTGTTTGTTTGTTTTTTCCCTTTTTTTTGCTTGTTTCTTTGTTAGGGTTTTTTCTGCTTTGTTTTTTGTTGGGTTTTTTTGCTTGTTTTTTTGTGTATTGTTTTTGTTCTTTTCTTTAGATAGATGGCTTGATGAAAAAAAGCAAATCGATACTTATTCAATGTACCATCTGGAAATAAAAATTTGATTTGATTTGATTCCCTTCCTGTGAAGGTTGTATGACTCACATAATGTTCACTAGCAGTCTCATACTAACTGGTAACACCATCTATTCACTACCACTGCCTGCACTAACGAGTTGCATCGTTAACTGTTGTTTGTCTTCTGTTTGCAGAGACACCATCAATCAGCACGTACGATGCGGGCACAGGGGCAGAGAACTGTGGACCATCTTTTTCCGACTCCCTGACGGCTTTGTGGCAGATTCGGATAACACGGAAAGTAACTTGGATTCTGCAGTGCTCTCTGTGGTGAGTCATAGAAATGGTTTGTGCATAATTTCCCCCATGGAGATGCCAGGGGCCTGTCAGTATAAAATGGCATCCCCACCTTCTAGAAATTCTGTGCGAGGATTTCCCTCTTTTCTATCACTCTTTTTGTTACTGTTTTGTTCTTTTTCTTCCTGTCACCTCCTCCTTGTCTACTTTCTGCCTTCATGGACTTAAAAGATAACAATTCTCTCCTATACCGAAGATGGATGCGCTGGGCCTGACTTGTCAGGCGTTAAACGGCAGCACAACGCATTTTTGCTCATACGACAGACAATGATAGTTGCTGTCTGGGTGTTCATTGAAGAGGAGGTTTGTGCAGGCCACTGAAAGTTAGAAAGAAAAGTAAATTTGCAGCATTGGGTGGAATGTGCTTGTAATTCTCTGCAGATGGTCCACCAACTTGCCTCTGTCGATGCATTCTGACTTCAGGGCAGCTCATCAAAAAGTTTGTAAGAAGTTTTCAGGGATGATGTCTAAACACAACTTTAGTGTGCATGCATTTTTAAAGATTTTATCTTCCATTCCTACCAACACAAAATGGCGTACTCTTCCAAAAGCCAGAACAGGTTCTAACATGTGCACAAGATGTTCTTCATGCGTTTGCACACTGAATCTCGGTTTATTGTCTCATCTGAAGCACATTAAGGGAAGTGGAGTGGGCACTGGTGTTAACTCCAGAAGATAATGTCCCCATGAACAGGCAGGCATCTTGGTGGTAGCTTGAACCTGGGTTTGATCCCGGGCTGTCAAATCACAAGCGCAACTCTCTGGCCACTAGGCTACCCCCACCCCTCATTTGCCACTGTAGAGGTGACATCCATCAGGTTAACCCTCTTAGTCCTGAACTGGGATTTGCCGGGATTGAATAATTGCCCCCCCCCCCCTTGAATCCTGAACCAGGATTTACACACAGTAGATTTTCATCATGCAGTGACCATCACTAATTGCTACCACATGTCAAAGTTCTATCAGGCTAGAAGGAGAAACCCTGCTGAGAATCTGGAAGTAATTATAGCTGCTGGTTTGTACTCAGAAGGAGGAAAAGGCCGGCCAGCATGTGTGCCTGACCTGATTTCGTGATGGAATGCGAAATCTAGGGGCAGTTTGTGTTCAGAGAATCCCAATGAGAGAGGGTTAATGATGTTTGAACAATCACTAACGAGAGAGAGAAAGAAAAAAAAACTCACTAACCAGGACACTCCATTTTCTCCACAGGGAGAGGACGGACAGCCCACATCCACATGGGGCGTGGTGAAGTCGCAGGACCGCATCAAATGCGGACAGTGCGACGTGCGGCTGTACAGCGTGGCAGCGGTGCTGAAACACCACAGCGAGGACCACCCTGACCTGGACTTCCTCTGGATCGACCTGACCAAGGGCTACACCTGTAACGAGACTGGAGAGGTGAGACTGCTTGTTTCGTTCTTTCAAGATCCAGACTGGAGAGGTGAGACTGCTTGTTTCGTTCTCTCAAGATCCAGACTGGAGAGGTGAGACTGCTTGTTTCGTTCTCTCAAGATCCAGACTGGAGAGGTGAGACTGCTTGTTTCGTTCTCTCAAGATCCAGACTGGAGAGGTGAGACTGCTTGTTTCGTTCTTTCAAGATCCAGACTCAAGACAGAGTGTATGCCTAGAACTACATCTTTACTGTGTGCTGTCTTCTTCTCAACTGACAATGCAATGGAATATCTGAACAACAGTCATTTCATATTATGTACACAATCATCCCGTGCTGCTATCAGCATTCTGATTACTGCTAACATACGTCACACTGCTCTTCCTTCTTCTTGGGCATTCCCCTGTTGTAGGCACCCACCAGTCTCGGAAGACTATGGAGTCGCGCTCTAGTCTTTAGAGCGCAAAGCCTGGGTAAGTAAGTATGGAGGACAAACTGTTACCCATGCAGCAGACCCCCCCTTCTCCACGCCACTGGAATGATCCATTGGAAAGGCAATGACCGATATGAATGGTTCCAGTGCCGTCGCAAGAGCTGCCAGAACATTGCCATATACATTATACAGCCCCAAGCTGCCCTGGGACTCCCAACTGTAACTTGCCTATATATACCAGATTTGTTTATTGTAGGGGGCGGGATAGCTAAGTGGTCAGAGCGCTCACTTTCCCCAAGTCAAGTTAAGCAGCGTCAAGCGTGGTTACCAGTTGGAAGGGTGACTGTTTGCGCGCCTTGGTTTCAGTACAGTCCCCCAGTTCACCCAGCTGTAAATGGGTACCTTCCCTCTTTAGGGTCAGGGAAGGTAAAGCAGCGAGGGAGAGGAGATGGGCACACACACACACACAAGCTCATACATTCATGTGCACACAAGCGAGTCTGACCCCTCCTAACGTAAGGAGAATCATGGCTGACAGGTGACAACATGCTGGCCCCTAGAGAAGCTGAGGTCTCTAAACACCTTGCTCCCCAACGACCACACAGGTTTTGAGAACACCTTTACCTTTACAGGTGACGGACGCCAAAGAACTGTCGCCCCAGCTGTTCACGCAGGACGGTTACACGAAGGAAGAGGACGGGAACAACATGGCCACCTTCTGCTGCAAGTTCTGCCCCTTCACCTCTTCCTTCATCCAGGCCATCAAGTCTCACATGAAGAGCCACCTGCCCCACGGCTTCATGTGCCCCTACTGCTGCATGAACACCAACAGCAAGTCGGTCCATGCTTCTCTCTTGTGTCTGTGTGTGGGTGTGGGTGTGTGTGTGGGTGTGTGTGTGGGTGAGAGAGAGAGAGAGTGTGTGCCCCTACTGCTGCATGAACACCAACAGCAAGTCAGTGTCTGATTGTTTTTGTATGGGTGTGAGAGAGAGAGGGGGGGGGGGGGGTGGTGAGTGAGTGTGCGTGTGTGTGAGAAGTAAGTCTTTGATTTTAACGTCTTTCCTCTTGAAGTGATACCAGACGACCCTAAGATAGGAGACTGTGTGTGTGAGGGGGTGTGTGTGTGTGTGAGAGAGAGTGGGTGTGTGTGTGAGAGTGAGGGTGTGTGTGTGTGTGTGTGTGTGAGAGAGAGTGAGTGAGGGTGTGTGTGTGAGAAGGAGTGAGTGTGCGTGTGTGTTTGTGTGTGAGAGTGAGTGTGTCCCACCCGTGGGTGAGAGAGAGTGTGTCCCTACTGCTGCATGAACACCAACAGCAAGTCAGTGCCTGTGTCTCTATGTCTGTGTGAGGGTGTGTGTGTGGGGGAGAGAGAGAGAGAGTGTGCCCCTACTGCTGCATGAACACCAACAGCAAGTCAGTCCATGCTTCTCTGTGTGTGTCTGTCTGTGTGTGTGTGAGAGAGAGAGTGTGTGTGTAAGTGTGTGTGATAGAGTGTGTGTGAGAGAAAGTGCGGTGTGTGTGTGTGTGGGAGAGAGAGAGAGAGAGAGAAAGAGAGAGAGATAGAGAATGAGTGTGTGTGTGGGGGTGGGTGAGAGAGGGGTGTGTGTGTGTGTGTGTGTGTGAGAGAGAGAGAGAATGTGAGTGTGTGAGAGAGAGAGAGAGTGTGTGGGTGAGAGAGAGAGAGTGTGTGTGGGTGAGAGAGAGAGAGTGTGTGTGGGTGAGAGAGAGAGAGTGTGTGTGGGTGAGAGAGAGAGAGAGAGTGTGTCCCTACTGCTGCATGAACACCAACAGCAAGTCAGTGCCTGCTTCTCTGTTTGTCTGTGTGTGTGTGAGAGAGAGAGAGGGGGGGGGGGGTGATAGAGAGAGTGGGTGTGTGTTTGTGTGTTGTGTGTGTGTGTGAGAGAGAGAGAGGAGTGGGGGTGGTTGTGTGTGTATGTGAGAGAGGGAGTGAGAGAGAGAGGAGAGAGAGAGAGAGAGAGGAGAGAGAGAGAAAGTGTGTGTGAAGAGTGAGGATGAGAAAAAGTGTGTGAAGAGTGTGTGTGTGAGGAGAAAGAGTGCATGTGTGTGTGTGTGTGTGTGTGTGTGTGTGTGTGTGTGTGTGTGTGTGTGTGTGAGAGTGAGAGAGAAAGTGTGTGTGTGTGTGTGAAAGTGTTGGGCTGTATGAGTGAGAGTGGGTGTTTGTGTGAGTGAAAGTGTGTATGTGAGTGAGAGTGAGTGTTTGTGAGAGGGGGCGGGGGGGGTAAGTACTCATGTACTCGTTTTTTTGTTTGTTTGTTTGTGTTTTTTTTTTACATCTGTTCCAGAGGCAAAATAGCCTACTCTTCCAAAATGCAGAAAAAGGTTTTATTTGTGCACACAATGCATTTAGTAGTGGAGGGCATTTGTTGACACTTTAAGCCTCTTGCATTCGGTGTCTCTGAGAACTCACTGCTAGATTTCGCATTCCATCACGAAATCAGGTCAGGCACACATGCTGGCTCGCCTTTTCCTCCTTCTAAGTACATACCAGCAGCTATAATTACTTCCAGACACTCGACAGGGTTTTTCCGTTGGCCTGATAGAGCTTTGACATGTGGGTAGCAATTTGTGATGGTCACAGCCTGATGGAAATGTACTGTGTAAATCCTGGCAATCCTGGCAAATCTCAGATCGGGACTAAGAGGGTTAACAGTAAAAGGAGGAAACGGAACAATGTTGCATGTTGTTGCAGGGAGAAGATGATATCCCTGACACTGTAGCAGTAAAAGGAGGAAACAGAACACTGTTGCATGTTGTTGCAGGGAGAAGATGATATCGCACCAGTCGTGCCTGCACCATGAGCACGAGCCCTGGATCATACACCTGCGCCTGCAGGCAGACACCTCTCTGGATGAGTCGGCTGGGGTCCCAGAGTCCAGTGGTAAGAGGAGTATTGCCTGATTTATTTATTTATTTATTCTTTTATATCGAGGATAATGAAAAAATAAATAAATTGAACTTAAAAAAATTTTAACCCCCCCCCCCCAATTTTTTTTTTAAAAATATATTTCAAGGATAATGGAATAAATACTTGTATGCTTTTTTTTTTACATCCAGTCCCTGTGTGTATGCAGTTTTGTAAATGTCATTCCACCGGCACACAATGGCCTACTTTTACGAAAAGCGGAACAGGATTTAACTTGTTTTTGTTGGGAGTTCCCCAGCTGAACACCCTGGGGGTCTGTCACCCAGAACATGCCACACTGTGTCTGTCTCTCACTCCTCCCACCTGGGAATGAATCACTGTGAGACTGTAAGTACACACTGGAGGAGGATAAGAATTTTGTGTGTATGATTGTTTTCAAGTGCTTTGCTATGCAGGCAGCAATACTCCATGTTCAGATGACTTTTTAAATTTTTTTATACCCCTCTCCTTTAGAGGACAGGCTGTTGTGCTTATAGCTTGACGTGGATGAAGACAAATCTCAACACCACATATCGAAGCATAACAATGTTTTGATGTAGACCTTGGTGCTTTTGCTTATGGTGTCAGTAACTGACAACAGCTTATGGTCTGGAGTGGGTTTTTTTTTTTTTTACCATTGTGTGAGGGTTGAGATTGTTGGGGGGGGGGGGATGTATATGAAGAGATGATGGAATGGGAAGGGGGGAGATGGGACAGATTAGGGGTGGAGAGGATATACAGGGAAGAAGACTGAGAGGGAGGGGGTTTTGTGTGTATGTGTTTGGTTTTTGTGTATCTAGTATATTGAGTGTTGACATTTGGGTGTTTGCTGCAGTTATTTTAAAAGTTGTAGAAATTGAAAAAAGGAGAGGGGGTTTTGGAAATAAAAATCATTTCATCACACACATGCATGCATACATATATTTATTCTTGGATGCATGCACACTTGCATGCACATACTCTCATTCACACAAATAAAAGAAGAAAACACACACGCACGCGCACACACACACACACACACACACACACACACACACACACACACACACACACACACACACACACACACACACACACACACACTTACTTACACACACACACACTCTCACACAAATACACACTTACACACACACACACACACACACACACACACACACACACACACACACACACACATCAAACTAATCAACTGCTCTACCCTAATCATCACAGGAAACAAACACAGAAGTAACTTTTAAAAAATGTGATTCTATCACATCGTAGTTGATGACAGGAAATTCTGAAAATTATTATTATTATACATGGAATTTATATAGCGCTATATCCTGCAAAACCTAATCAAAGCACTTAGAATGTGATCTCACAAAAAAAAAACCACCTAATAAAAAAATTAATCTGTGTTCTACAGACACATCAGCACCGAACACACCCCGAGGAGTGACACAGTACTCGTGCAACGAATGCGAGTACACGTCCGAGAACCTCTACCAGTACCGCATGCACTTAGCCAACCACGGCAGCTTCCCGCACCTGGTCAAGGACGTTTCCGAAGAGCTCCCTTTCCGATGCGGATACTGCGTCTATGTGGCGGAGGACGAGGGCGACTTCGGGGCCCACATCGCCTCGCATCTGGAGCGACGCAACTTCCGCTGCAGCAAATGCGAGTACACGGCCTTCAACCGATCGGCGGTGCAGACTCACATCCAGACCACGCACGATGAGACAGAGGAGATCGAGGTCATCGACCTCCAGGCCCTCAGCGTCGCCCAGCAGGGCGGCTCCGTCGAGGAGCCCCACCTGGTCAACCTCGAGCCCAAGGTCAAGGTCAGGCCGGTGAACGACCTCGACCTTGACCGCGAGGGGCTGACCTTGTTCTCCCCGCCGGCGACCCCAGACGAGGAGGGTCAGGAAGCGCGGGGGCAGGAGGTGAAGGTCGTCGGGGTCGGGACGCCGGGCGTGACGGAACTGGACAACCAATCGGACTCCACGGAAGAGTGGGGGGGCGGGAACGAGGAGGAAGAGGGGGAGGAGGAGGGGGAGGGGTCTGGAGAGGGGTCTCCGGAAGCTTCGGAGCAAGGTCACCAGACTCCGCCCCCTCGTGCGGGAAACAGCATCCTGCGCCTGACGCTGCAAGGCAAGCTGACAGGGGAGTACGGCATCAAGAGAGCCGTGCCTGTGGATGAGGAGGGGGGAGAGGGAGGGGGGGACCTGAGTGATGCCTCAGGTAGCGAAGACACCTCCTTCTCTCCGGCAGCTTCAGAACCTGAGAATGACCCGTCCTTGGAGGTCGCCCATGAGGAGGAAGAAGAGGAGGAGGAGGGAGAAGAAGAAGAAAATGGCTCTCTGGAACAACCAGACGGCACCGAAATGGAGGACGGTGCTGAAATGGAGGACGATCAACATATGGAGGTTGAAGAAGAAGACAACGATGATGATGGCGATAACGTGAACGAAGAAATCCAGAACGAGGACAGCAACGACTACGTCCAGAACGATGGAATGGAGAACGAGGAGGAGGAGGAGGAAGAAGAAGAAGAAGGCAGCATGATGGAAAGCGAAGACTATGTCATGGGGGACATGGAACCTGTGGAGTACCAGGACCTAGAGCAGCCTGAGGGCTCTGTGGGGTTCCAGCCTTTAGAGGAGGAGGAAGAGGAGGAGGGGGGTGAAGAGGAAGGAGGAGGAGAGGGGAGTGAGGAGGAGGGGTTGGAAGAGAGGAGGGAAGAGGAGGAAGAAGAAGAAGAGGAGGAGGAGGAGGAGGACAGTCTTTTCACTGCTGTGGACGGCTTTCCGGATCAGTGAATGGGTTGTGTGAATGTGGCAACAAAACGTCAGAATAACGGCTTGCAGGGCGTTGGTGTCACTTTGGGGTGTTTGTGTGTTTTGTATGTGAATGAGCAGTTGGTGTTGTATATCTGAAGTTTTGGGGTGGGTTTTTTTTTATGTGTCTGTATTGATGAAATGATGATTATTGGTGTTACTTGCGGGCATTGGTGTGTTTTGTATGTAACGCAGCTGTGGCTTAGCAGTTGGTGTACATTTCTGCAGTTTTTTTTATGTCTGTATTGACGAAATGATGATTATGAATTATATATTTTTTTGTACAAACCTATTTGAAAATTTGTATAATTTTTTTTTTTATTGTACAGTTAAAAAAAAAAAGCAGTATGAAAACTGATGTCAGAATGTTGAGTCACAT
Source organism: Stramonita haemastoma (assembly GCA_030674155.1). Taxonomy (NCBI): domain Eukaryota; kingdom Metazoa; phylum Mollusca; class Gastropoda; order Neogastropoda; family Muricidae; genus Stramonita; species Stramonita haemastoma. Next base: position 20,841,680 of record CM060350.1, on the reverse strand, counting down.
GATGGGACGCATTATGTTTATCTCACAGACGCATTATTGGTTTTGACACACATATCGTGAATCTGGGGTTTTTTTTTTGTGTGTGTGTATATAGCTTTGGACAAGGCTGGCCAAAAATGGATTCCACATGAGTTTGTTTTTTCTTTTATGTGGATGTACCGTTTTATTTTCATGAAAACTGGCACAAAAGACAGCTGCATACCGTCTACAGAGCTAGTCAGGGGCCATGATTTTTTATACGGACCATTTATTCATATGAGAATAGTTGTGAGTATGTATGACAATAATGTGTTGAAAACAATGTATAAAAATTCTTGCCGTACATTTTGAAATGTCGGCAACTTTATGGTTGTGCCCTTGTGTGTGGTGCGCACGCATGCTTTATCAAGTGCGCATGCATTGTATGAGTATGTGTCTGTGCGTGATCCAGCATGCATGCATGCATACATGTATTTGGTGTGAAAGGTAAAGATGTCCCATAACTTATGAGGTCATAGGGGAGCGAGGCTATCTGAGACCTCAGCTTATCCAGGGGCCAGCATATTGAGGGCTGCGCCTATCTCCTCATCCTCGCTGCTTTACCTTCCCTAACATTAAAGAGGTAGGTACCTATTTACAGCTGGGTGACTAGGATGAAGCCAAGGCACGCAAACAGCCACCCATCCACTCGGTAACCACTCTCGATGCTGCTTAACCTTGGCTGGGGGAGAGCAATGCTCTGACCCTTGAGCTGTCCTGTTTTGTGTAATGTGATCAAAGAGTGTTGCTCCTGTGGATTCCTGTACATATGTAAAGACAAGGTATGAGTGACTTCAACCAAAAAAAAGGCACCTCTATGTGACTGTTCATTTGTTTCTGGCTTTGTTTTCATTCCTCGGCTACATCTTGAAGGTAAACCAAGGGTAAGATTTACATATGCAACTGCTCACCCACCATGAAAAAGGAGCTGCATTTTGACTTTAGGTTTGATGTCTGAGCATGACACCAGTGTACATGCAGCTTTTGTCTATTTTTGTTGTCCGTTCCCACTGTAAAATAATGGCCTACTCTTCCAAAAGTCAGCCGCCGCTGTAGTCTAGTGGTTAGGGCGTTGGACTCGTAATCTAAAGGTTGCAAGTTCGATCCCAGCTTTCGGCTATGGTTTGTTGTGCCCTTGGAAAAGGCACTTTAGGGCTATTTTCTCACCCCACCCAGGTGTAAAAGGGGTACCAACCTTGTGTTGGGGGTTAACCCTGCGATAGACTGGCGTCCTATCCAGGGGGAGTCTATGACTCTCAGTCGCTTAACGCCACAGAAATCGGGATAAGCACGGCCTGATGAGCCTTAGGCTCGGGACAGACTTTAACTTTTAACTTCCAAAAGTCAGAACAGGTTTTAATATGTGCGCAAGATGTTCCGCATGCATTTTCGCATTGGACCTCAGTTTCTAATCTCATTTGAAGGGAGTGGAGGTGGTGCCAATGATAACTCTATAGGGAAAATTCCCTCAAACGGGTGGGGGTTCGCAACTCAGGGCGTCAGTTTGAGAGATAAACGCTTTAACCCCAAAGGTTGTCCCCATCCCCTGATCATTTTAATGAATGTTGGTAAATTAGCTATTGGTTTCGGGTCTGTTTTTTTGTTTTGCTATAGAAGCGACATTGTCATTCTTCTTTGTTTTGTTTATTTATTTATTTAAACTTACTACTCTGAAAACAAACAAGCTTTCTTGTCAGTAGCTCATGTTTAACCTTCTCTGATAATATATGGGATTTATATAGCGCTGAATCTTGTAGAGTACGCAAATCACAGCGCTTGATAAGCTAAATGTAGGTAGAGGAGGGGGCGCAGGATGCCCAGTGGCTAGAGCATTGTGCTCAGATTTGATGGCCCAAGTTCAAACCACCACCAAGACGCCCATTCAAGGGGTTTTTTCCCCTGGAGTTGGTATCATTGGTACCTCCACTTTCTGGAAAGTTCTTTGGATAAAACTACAAACCAGGGTCCTGTGTGCAAATATACACAGACTTCTGTAAGTGCACATGTTTTTGGCATTATGCAGAAAATTAAGGGGAAAAAACCCACAAAAATGTAATGAAAAATTTTTATCATGTATCCATTCAGAGAAAGGGGGAATAATTGGAACACTAAAAAAAAAATGGCAGCTGTACATTGTTAGTTAATGAAACTGAAACTTGAGTTTGTTCTGTGGAAAAAAAAAACAGTCTCTTAGCATAGCAAATACACATGTATCTCAACAGATAGGGAGAAAAGCAGGTGGTGTTGTTCTTGTGGTGACTCTTTCTCCCTGGGAAGAGCACCCCGATTTTCATGCAAACAAATGTGCAGTAACTGAAAGGGGATATACATTTTACAGTAATATGAAACTTCAATTCAGTAAAGTGCAATACAGTACATAGGGATATATACAATATCAAGCAAACTTTAGCTTTTTAATTTTATTGTCCATTTTCTTAATGGGAGCCTGTAGAAAAAAGATGTCAGATTACACAGCAGCACCTTGAAATTTTGAGTTTTGGAAAGAAAAAAATGACAGCTTACGCAGGTATAGAATTTCTTTTTCTTTGATTTTTTCCTCTTTTTTGTTGTTTTGTTTGTGTGTTTGCTTTTATTATTTTGTTGGTTGTTAAGCTTGATACTACTGGACCAAGTTTGAGATTTCATTTCTTGGCTAGACCCGAGGTTCACCAATGGGTGAATGATTGCTATGTTGTGTATGCAGCCATTTTTGCCCGCCATTATGGTAGCCGCATTCCAACTTAGAGGGTTCAAAGTTTGATCACCCCCCCACCCCACCTTTTCATTCCTTACCTTTATTTCCCATCTCTGCACAATCCCTATCTCTCCTCTTTTAGAGAAATGAGGTTGGGATGGGTTGGGATGGGGGGGGGGGTTGTTTGTGGTATTTTTTGTTCCATGGCTAGAGCTTCAAGGTTCACCAGTGAGATTTTACGTATGGGACATATCCCTCCCCCCCCCCCCCTCCTCCCTCCCTAAAACATGATGGTAGGTAGCCCCACTCTTGATTTTGGGGTAGGTTTGTCTTTAAAAAAAAAAAAAAAATTTTGTATATAGAAAAATAAGAAGGAAAGTGGCAGTTATTTATTTTTTTATTTATATATTATTTATTTATTTATAGTTGTTTTTTTTTCTTTTATGTTGAGGATAATGGTGGCAGGATGGATTAGACCTATACCTGCCTAACAAGTAAACTGTAAGGTTCTGGGTTCAATTCCCATGCCTTGCCCTTTCTTCCCAGTTTTTTACGGGGAAAATCCAACTGAACGTGAAGTCTTTCAGAGGAGACTCTAAACCAATGGACCTGTGTGTTTACTGACTTGTTGCATGTCAAAAGAAACCCATCACAATTCATCAGAAAGAGCAGTTTTGCAATCTTTCATCATTGTATATCTTGTTGAAAAGTTTCAAACAGATGACATAGTTGGTATGTCACATATCCAATGGAAACGATTTTTTCATTTAAGTCTGCTCAACTGTTTATATTATTTTATATTATTATTATTTTTATCGAGGATAATAGGATACGCACTCATGTACTTTTTTTACATCCAGTCCCTGTGTGTATGCAGCTTTGTAAATGTCCTCTGTTCCCACTGGCACACGATGGCCTACTCTTACGAAAAGCGGAACAGGATTTAACATGTTTAGATATATATATGCAACTGTTAATGTTAGTAACTTAACTTTGTGTATAAGTCATCCATCACAATGTATGTATGTATGGTGAATATGACAGGACTATCATAAGTTTACTTGTTGACCTGTCAAGGTATGCTTGTATTTTAGTGACACTTTTTTCATAAATTAAATCTGTTTAAACCATCAGAAAAGAAAGAGCATGGATGTACCTTCCGACTGTCCTGGCAAAATAAGTAGGTGCAGTTCCCAACTGTCTTCTTCCCGAAGGCAGAATGTGGCTACCTAATGTGGGGAATTCATGGTTGCATACGCAAAAATCTTGTCGACGGTGAACCTCGGAGCTCTAACCCAAAACAAAACAAAAAGAGAAGAATCATGGAGCTGAGCCATTAGGGTTTGTAAAACAACATTGGAGAGAACGTTGTTTCAGTTTTGAATGTTAACTATTCAAGTATACAGATTTTAGATAATTAATAGACCAAATTGCTTTTTTTTTGTTGTTGTTTTGTAGGGTTTTTTTTTAGTTTTTAATTGTTTTTATGATCAAATTTTCTCTTTTTTTTCATGTTTGCTTTTTATTGAAAGTAATTATGCATCTGTGATTTTTCTTTCCTTTGAGAATTCTCTCTTTTTTTCTGACAGGTCATTTAGTACTGCTTTTCCGCTAATTTGACTAAGCAATGAAAAGAAATGTTTATTATGCTTTTTGGGGTGGGATTGTCATTAAAACTGAACAATGATGGTGTAATGGTGTTTGAGTGTTGTGTTAATGACGTATTATGCTGCTTGCCTTGGTTTCATTTTGACACTGCTCCCACCCTCCACCCTCCCCTTTCATTTGGGTTATCTTTTCTTTATTTCTGCAATCTCCTCTGCATTCTCTCCCTTCTCCCAGTTTTGGTCTGGGTGTCATATTCCTTTTTCCTTCACTCCTCTTCTCTCTCTTCTCTCTCTCTCTCTGTCTCTCTCTCTCTCTCTCTCATTGTTTGTTATCCCTGTAAAATAATCAATCTGATGTGAACACCGCAGCTGAGCGGTTGAGGCCATTTGACTTTAATCATGCGAGTCTATGAAGTCAGATGTTCGAATCTCTGCATCAGCATCTGGTGAATTATTACTACGGGTTGGGATTTTTTACAAACTCCCAGGTCAACTTCAAGTGCAGACCTGCCAGTTTTTTTCATTCTCTTCATATAATACACACACCCAGACAATTAAATATTATGTTAGAGATCTTGTCATTCCCATCAGCGTTTAGCAGGTTGCGGAAACATGAACATACCCAGCATGCAATCTGTATAATGAAATGAGCTGCTCTGAAGTCCGGATGTGTTGGCTGAGGCCAGCAACCAGACCTGCTGCAGAGTTACAAGCACAGGAGAAGACCAGACACCACACCTCACCCAGTAAAGGAAACAGAGACAGAAGAATGTAAAGTAAAGGTGTCCCGTAACCTTGTGGTCACTAGGAGAGCGAAGCATCAAAGACCTCAGCTTCTCAGGGGCCAGCATGTTGAGGGCAGCGCCCATCTCCTCTCCCTCACTGCTTTACCTTCCCTGACCCTAAAGAGGGCAGGTACCCATTGACAACTGGGGGACTGTACTGAAGCCAAGGCGCGCAAATGGTCACCCATCCATCTGGTAACCACTCTCGATGCTGCTTAACATTGGCCGGGGGAAAGAAAGTGCTCTGACCACTGAAAGAGAACGTATGGAAACATGATCATTAGGGAGAATACAGAAACAGGCAGGCAATAGCACAGTTAAGTTAAAGTCTGTCCCGAGCCTAGGGCTCATCAGGCCGGTGCTTATCCCGGTTTCTGTGGCGTTAAGCGACTGAGAGTCATAGACTCCCCCCTGGATAGGACGCCAGTCTATCGCAGGGTTAACCCCCAACACAAGGTTGGTACCCCTTTTACACCTGGGTGGGGTGAGAAAATAGCCTAAAGTGCCTTTTCCAAGGGCACAACGCCATAGCCGAAAGCTGGGATCGAACCCGCAACCTTTAGATTACGAGTCCAACGCCCTAACCACTAGACTACAGCGGCAGCTGAAAGAGAATGTATGGAAACATAATCATTAGGGAGAATACAGAAACAGGCAGGCAGGCAGTAGCACAGTGGTCCAGAGGTAACGCACCAGCCTAGAAAGAAAAAGGATCGTGGGTTCCCAATCCCAGTGTCCCCATCCACTAAATCCCATTGCAAGATTCAGCATATATATATATACAACTACGACACAACACTTGTCAATGAAGTAATGGGCTGATGCCATGATCAAATGATCATTCAGTAACCAATGACACCCAGCCCAACAACAATGATCCAATGATTTGCCAGTGTATGACAATAATCAGGCATATTATTATCATATCCAATGACGTAAGGGTCAAAGGACTTCAATCGAATGGCATTATCATCCAATGACAATGACCAAAGACCAAAATTGATCCAATGATCACTCTCAAATGACATTATGGTCCAATAATGATGATCAAACGGTACAATTGAATTAATTCAATGACCACTCTCAAATGACATAGTCCAATAACGATGATCAAATTGCACAATTGAAGTGAATGGAATTGAGAACTGCCTTCACTCATTCACAGCAGTTTTTTCTGCACGAAGTTTGAACTGTTTGTTCTCTCTGGGGAGAACACATTGCCACAAGCGCAGCACCACCCATCTTTTAATGTCTACTTTCCCATTTGAGAGTATATTTGTTTCAGTGACAATGATTCAGTCACATAATCAAATGACATGGTAGTTCAGTGACAATGATTCAATGATATATTGGTCCAATGATGGTAATCACTGAGGTCATGACCCTGAACCTTCCTTTTATTCACCTGAATGGTCTGGGTGTCATCTTTCAAATGAGGCGATAGACTGAGGTCCTGTGTACAAAACATATTATTTTGGAAACATTAAAAGACCCACGGCAACAAGAGAATTGTCCTGGCAAAATTCTATGCCCCAAACCCTCACTCTACAGGTGCACACACACGCACATGCGCACACACGCACACACACACAAAACACACACACACACGACACAACCCCTGAGAGATACAGACACATGCAGTATGTTTAGGGGACATCATTTGGCAGAAAGATAATTAAAACTGATGTTTGTTTTGTTGTGTTAAATAAGTCTGCATGACTAAATGGCAAAAAAAATTTTGTATCTTGAATCTTGAATACAACACACACGGGGACGGGTAGCCTAGTGGTCAGACATTGCGCTCACAATTTGACGACCCGGGTTCGATTCCCGTTCGATGGGGATATTTCTCCTGGAGTTAAAACATCAGTGCAGACTCCACTCTCCCAGAAGTCCTTCGGATAAGTCTATAAACCGAGGCCCCGTGTGCAAACGCACGCAGAACGTTAAATCCTGTTCCGCCTCTCGTAAGAGTAGGTCATTGTCTGCCGGTGGGAACAGATGAACATTTCCAAAACTGCATACACACGGGGACTTGATGTAAAAAAAAAAAATAAAAAAAGTGCCCGAGTGCTTATTTCATATTTGTATCTGAACTTTTCAAGGGGCGTGGGTTGTGAGCAGAAAGCCAGTCTTTCATAAAACGGATTGTTATCATTACTGATATTCTTAAAACATTTTGCAGGCATTAGTGAAACAAAATATTTTGAGCTATCGAATGCGGCCAGCCCAGAGTGAAAAAGGGAGCAAATAGGCCTACGGCATCGTTCTCCAGTAGTTATCTACCCTTCTTTATCAGATTCACGTCCCTTGATGTAATCTTTCGATAAAGTTGAAAACGCTTCCGCGTGGGCTATACCACTTTTCGGGGAAGATTGTACACACAATAACTAAAAATTCACAACGGTGTAGCATTAATTTCGTTTTAATATTACAAAGTTTAAAGCCAAGATGTTTGTAACGCACAAATATATCATTCATGCCTACAGTTGAGATAGACAAACTCTTGCAAATTTATCAAACTATGCTGTCAAACCTATTGTTTAGGGTAAAGTGGATATAATCCAGCGTAGCTGGCAGCCGGTAATTCGTTGAAACAATTCCATAACTGCAGTGCACTAGATTCTGTTGATCTCTGCCTCGCTTGAAATACAGGAGGACTGACAGCAATGCATACGATGATCGTGTATCACATTTTGCTTCTGCTTTTATTGATAGGCTTGTCGGTGGGGAAGAAAGGGACAGAATTGAAAGTGAAAACAGAGGTAAGATCCAAATGTCGTCTGCTACAAGCTGAAGACACGTATAGGCCTAGGCCCCTAGACTAGGCTGCCTAATAGGCTACTTTTTACGTTCCCAGTTGGCGGAAGTTAATTGGGGGTGGGGTGCAGAATACTTTGTGAAATTTTTTCTCTAAATTTTAAAAATAAAAACTCGTTTTTTTCTTCTTTCTTTTTACTTTCTCTCTTTCTCAAGTTTTTGTCAATCTGACTGGAGGATCAGAATGTTGTTCTTGCTAAGTCTTAACAGTTATTGTTTGTGTTTGTGTTGTATTGCATTGTATTGTATTTTAAATATCACTTGAAATAGCTGGAACCATCTTAAAATATATTGAACCTCATGCACATGGAGACTAGATGTAAACAAAAAGCAAAAAAGTACAAAAGTGCTTAATCATTAATCATCTTGAAATTAAAGAGGATTTTTTTGGTTTGTTTTTAATCCTTCTGTCATAGCAGATTTTTCAGCATGAAATCCCATCAGTGATAATGATGGTGATGTAACAATGCTGCTGTGGAAGTGCATGTGTTTTGAGACTACTTGACAGGGTTGTACTCTACGCTTCCTATCATAAAATATTGATAATGGACCTGAGAGATACAGACACATGCAGTATTGGTCAGGTAAATTGAGCTGCACTCTTACACTCACATTCATAAAATGGGTGAAGCTCGACTGTATGATCCCAGTCTTTCCACTGAACCTACAGCACACTCATTCTGGGTAGATTAGGCCATTGTGTGCCGGTGGGAACAGATGACAAAATTTACAAAACTACATATATATGGGGCCTGGATGTTAAAAAAGTATGCACATGAGTGCTTATTTCGTTATCCTCGAAAGAAAGGAATAAAGAGATAAAAATATTTTAAAAAACAACTTAAATAGGAGCAGGCCATAGCCCGAAAGTTTCATTGTGTGTGTTTTGTGTGTGTGTCAGCAGAGTTGGGATGGTTTGCTGGTTGGTTGGTTGTTAAGTAATTTGTGGATTTTTAGACCCTTCCAAACTATGGTATAAATAACTATGAACATTATTAGGGATAAAAATGTTTGGTACACCCCATGTCCCACCCTGATCAAACAGTGTGTTATTCATTTTCATCACTGTGCTGGAGTCTCATGCACACATCATTTTCATATCAGTGTTGATTATCCTGCAAATGTTGCACCTATCCCATGCAACAGATTTTCTCACTTATTTTGACTGAATCTGTAGAACTTTATGGTGGCACAGAAGCAAAAAGAAATCTCAACAAAAATTTGAAAAAATGTCGATGTTAACCATGGCAGTGCTCTCCCCTCCCTCCCCCCTTCTTGCTCAAAACTCAATTCTATTCTATCCAATCATATTCATGATATTGTTTATGCTCCCCCTCCAAGCCACTTGTACCAGAGAAAATGAATTGATCAAACTACCAACTTTGTAACTAAAAATGACAGTGTTGCAATTATGACATTATTATGCTGAAATCAAAGTAATCAAAATGCTTACATCATGAATGAAAATAGTCCTACTCTTCTTTGTTTAGACTTTACTGATGACAGTTAATAAAAATGGGGGAAAAAAAGAGAAAAGTCTCCAGTTAAAAAAAACAAGAAAAAAAAACAGCTGTTTAGACTAGCTCTTTTGGTGTATAATTACAACACTGAACAGATACCATGAATGATGTTGATAGTGTGTGTGTGTGTATGTGTGCGTGTGCGTGCATGCGTGCGTGTGTATGTGCATGTGTGTGTGTGTGTGTGTGCATGTGTATGTGTGTGTGAGTATGTGTCACGTACATGTACATGTGTGTATACGTATGTGTGTGTGTGTTTGTGTGTGATTGCAGTATAAACCAGACGACTGCTCAGAAGTGGCAGACAATGGAGATGAAGTTGCAGTGCACTATACTGTGAGTATTTTTCTCTGTGCGTTTCATGGAGTGGGGTTTTTTGTGTGTAATATTGTTGTTGTTTTTTGGAGCTAAAGCTCTGACTCTGAGATTTACCAGTTGTGAGATTTTGTGTATGCAACTGTTTACCCACCTTTAACACTTTCTACCCCGGGTACGGATTAATCCGTACCACACGATCATCTCCCCTGGACGGGGTACGGATTAATCCGTACCACAGTAGGTACTTTCACTTTCGCCCTCCCATTCTGTTCTATTCTCACATGGTCGTTTTAGCTTGTTGGCTTTAGCTGCCACGTTGGTCGCACATGGTTCACAGCTAATTTGCATATAAATTGAGCGTGTTTTTGTTGTGTTTATTGTTGTTTTACGTGTCATATGCTTGTAGTATGGCTTTGGTACATCATACTTTCACTGCTGACGAAGTAACAGAAGTTTTAAACGAGTTATTACGTTGCCGATAAAGATCGTGTTTTGGATAGAGATCGTGAGAGTTTTGAGTCTCGTGATACTCACTGTGTGCCTCGAGGAACGAGATAGGCCAGCTAAAAGGGGTGGGAAGGGGGGGGGTGACTGGGGAGGGGCGTGGCCTTGGTACTGTGAGTACCGCTACGATAAACACCAACTGTTTACATGAAAATGAACTACAAGCCACCTGGTGAAGTGCAAACATTCTGTACATATGAATAAAGTAGTGTAGAAAAGTTCAGGAACTTTCTTGGACTAGGGAAGAAATGTTATCTGTATATTCCATGATCGTTATTATGACAGTGTCGTGTCTACAGTTCAGTGGTTCCCTTTGATTATATTACATTTGATGCATGCTGGAAGAAAACTTGTATAGTACCTATGTTTGTCCCTGTTTATTTGAGATTCTTGTATAGTTTTGTTGTTGTTGTGTTGTATTTGTTGCATACATTGTGTAAAAATCATAAGCCCATCAGTGGGATCACCACTTAAAATCAGAGCAATTACGTAATTTGACACCATAATTAACATACTCTTTTTTATGCAATATAAATGTTTATGCATGCATATAATGGGCAGTCATTTACCCACACAATGCCATAGTTTCATAAGAAATGGGCTTCAAACAAAAAAGATATGAGGATTTTACTATGATGACCCAGTGCACACTGCACTCAGCTGCTGCAGGGCTGGTCCACAGAGACTGCAGTGCAGCTGCACCCTTGGGGTACAAAGTGTTAAGGTAAGTGCATTTCAACATCAGGGATGATGTCCAAACACGACACCAGTGTAAAGGTAAGGTAAAGGTGTCCCATATCCTTTGTGGTCATAGGGGAGCGAGGCGTCAGAGACCTCAGCTTCTCTAGGGGCCAGCATGTTGAAGGCAGCGCCCATCTCCTCTCCCTCGCTGCTTTACTTTCCCTGACCCTAAAGAGGGAATGTACCCATTTACAGCTGGGGGAACTGTACTGTAGCCAAGACGCGAAAACGGTCACCCATCCAACTGGTAACCACGCTCAACACTGCTTAACCTGGCTGGGGGAAAGTGAGCGGCGCTCTGACCACTGAGCTATCTCGTCCCCTGACACCAGTGTGGATACTTTTTTAATATTTTTTTTTATAGAATTGTTATCAGTTGCTTCAGGCACAAAATGGTCTACTCTTCCAAAATGTGGAACAAATCCAAGTCTGCACAGGATGTTTTTGCATTCATTCGACACACAGGACCTCAGTTTAAAGTCTTATCGGAAGAACTTCCAAGGGAGTGGAGTTGGTACTCGTGTTAACTCCGAGGGAAAAATCTTGAATAGGTGCCTCAGTGGTAGCTTGAACCTGGTCCGTCAGATCACAAACTCAATCTTCAGACCACTTGGCTATTCTCCCCCCCCCCCCCCCCCCCCCTCCCCCTTTCCCACTGACAGGGAGGAGGGTGGGGGATGGGTGTTCATTCCTTGGCTAGAGCTCCAAGGTTCACTGATGGTGAGATTTTTGGGAATGTGAGTGTGTTAGGATTGATAGTATAAAAATGCACCCTTTACCAGGAGAGGGATCAGTCTCTAAATCAGAAATCCCTGCTGAGACAGAAAATTTTTATATAATCACAACAAGAATAAAGGACAGGGATGGGCTCTGCCAGGTTCACTTACCCAAAAGACACAATCTGAGAACTTCAATTCAGTATAGTGCCCCGTAATGACTCCTCAGGGAGAACTTTAAGGGATGGAGGAAAAGAGAGAGAGAGGCAAGGCAAGGCAAGGCAAGGCAAATTCTTTTATTCGAGGATAATAGATAAGCACTCATGTGCTTTTTTACATCCAGTCCCCGCCCTTTTCAGGGATAACATCAAGATAAAAAGATACTAAACAGTAAAACTATATGCAGTACCAAACAACATAAAGGAATAAGGACATTATATATAATAAGGTAATAAAAATGCACTCATTCAGAAGACGAAAATCAGAAGTTACAATAAAATGATTTTGATTATAGAAGAAAAAGAGAAGCATTAATAGATAAAGAGCAAACAAAGGAACATAATGAAATAAACAACTTAGCAACCAAGAAAAGTCCACCCAAAAATATTTAGCCATAACATTGTTACAACTCATAACAACAAAATGAACTAAAGATAATACAATGATTATAATGATAACAATAAGAATAATATCAGAATAGAGAGAGAGACTATGAAAATTAATGTGAAATGTGGGTTTGGACACTTGAGAAAAAGACTTCGGGTCCATTTTGATTGATCATGGGGGGAAAAAAAAAATAATAATAATAATATAGAGAAGGAAAAAAGAAGCAAACAGACATATAGATCTATCAACCAAGTAATGAAAACAAATTACATAGAAATAGAACAGTTTGTCTTTGTTCTGTATGATATGTTTATTTTGTCGGCTTGGGGATTTTTTTTATACTAATTTTTATTTAATTACTATCTGACGAAGGCTCATCCAGGAGTCAAAACTAGAGTCTGGTCAGGGTTAAGGCATGGTCCTTACTCAAAAGTGCCTTAAGATGCTGTCATTGAAAGATATTACTTTTTAGAGGTTTTTTTCTTTTTTAATTGAATCTCTGATAAAATCATGTCCACAATGATAGAGCAGTCGTATATAATGTCACCTGCACTGGTTTTCCTCCACTACTTTTTCCTGGATAATTACTATTATGGTTGTTTATTTTGTTGGAGGAGCTGTTGTGGCTGCTATTGTTGTGATTTAATCATATAACAACAAGAACAGCAACAACAACATAATAATAATTATATTTATAGTCTATTTATAATTCTGTCTCAAAAGATAGAATACATAGCGAATGTAAAACAACCAGCATATATGGTTCCCCAATATTTCAGTTTTCACTTTCCTCAAGGGGTGTTTATTTGGATGACGTGATGGTATGACATCGATTTTGATTAATGTCATCGTGAAACTTTGTTTTGATATTTTTACAAACTTTGTTTTGATATACAAAAAGATAGAATTATAATTATATAGACTGTAAATGTTTCACCTTCCAAATTTTGAGAAAGGCAGAACAGAGAGAGAATGGAGGGAACTGCTTGTCAAGTCTTCAGGGGTGCCCCCACGGTTGCCAGACTAAGGGATAAAGAGATATAATTCTAATCATTTATCATCATTATTGTCGTCGTTGCTACTGCAACTGCTAATGCTGTTACCACTACTACTGCTGCAAGTTATCGTCATCATCAGTACCATCACTACCACTACCACCACCATCATCCCACCATCACCCACCACCACCATCGCCATCATCACGATGATGTATTTTGTATGTGTACATGTGTGTAATTTGTCCAGGGGGCATTGGACTCGGGGGCCATATTTGATTCCTCCATCAAGGCGGGGCGGGATCCCCTCGTCTTTACTTTGGGGGAGGGGCGAGTCATTCCAGGTATTTTTATTTTATTTATTTATTTTTTTATATGTGTGGGGTAAGTGTGTGTGTGAGCCATGTGGGAGTGTGTATGTGTGGATGCGTGGGCATACTGGTGCGCAAACGAATGTTTGTGATTTTACTTGGCTGAGTTTACAACTGGCTGAGGTATTGCCGACTTGTGGGTGCTTTTTTATACTGTGATGGGTGCGTGCTGATGTTCAGAACCTGTGTTGTGCTATATTGATTTTATTTTTCCGTGGTTTTTTGTTCTTATATATGGCTTGTAACCGACTGGAATTTCTCTGTTTTAGAGATAATAAAGTATTTTGAATTGAATTGAATTGAATCAGTTGTTTCCCTTTATGGCACCTTTTTTTTTTCTTCACAATTCACAAGGGTTTATTCCCATGAACTCTTTTGAGCTATAGAGAGACAAAAAACTTAATGTTTTAGTAAATGAATGACCTGGTATAAAGAGGAAGAGCAAAACACAAGTATATACAAAAGATAGTAATGAAGAAAATGAATCGGACATGGTTATACATTGTTGGATCCTGGAAAGATGTCTTGAAGTGTGAAATTTGTGTTGCGAGGATGGGCGTGTGTGTTTGTGTGTGGGCATGTGTGTGTGTGTGTGTGTGTGCGTGCACGCTGTGTGCGTGCACGCATGTGTGTGTTTGTGGGGATGCGGGGTGTGTGTGTTGTGTGTGTGTGTGTGTGCGCGTGTGTTTTAAAGATATGTGTCTTTTTCACTTTTGTGGCTTTAATTATAAACAAAAGTCAGATGTATAGATACATGATGTATGAATAGATAAATGAATTAAGAGATGAATTAATCAGAGGAAACCTTTTTAATAAAAAAACAAAAACATGTTAGTTTTTAGTCCTCATATTGGAATTGATTTTTAGGTAAGATATTTAGACAGAGAAATGGGTGGATAGCCTAGTGGTTAGAGCGTTGTGTTTTGCAATCTGACAGCTTGAGTTTAGTCACCACTGAGTGCACCCATTTGAGGTTGGCCGGGGGGGGGGTTACTGTGGAGTTGACATCAGTACTGACTCCACTGCCCTCAAAGTCCTTAGATGAGACTGAAAACTGAGATCATGTGTACAAAAGCACGCAGAACATCTTGCACCCACATTTCACCTTTTGGAAGAGTAGGCCATTTTGTGCTCCTAGGATCGGCTG
>CM060350.1:20781837-20821837 GCA_030674155.1 Stramonita haemastoma | reverse complement strand
GGAGGTTTTTTTTAAAGTCTAGTTGGTCAGATTTGGAGGTTTTTTTTTTAAGTCTCTTTTTTTATTGGGGGGGAGGGATGGAGGTAGGGAGGGGTGGAAGGGTTGGGGATTGTTGTTGTTGTGGTTTGTTATGTGTATTGCCAGCCTGTCTGGAAGCTTTTTTTTTTTTTTTTTTTTTACCATGTTCATAATTTTGCTTCGGCATGATTGATTGAGGTTGTTTTGTTAACAGTCCCAGTGTAAATTTGTGATATAGAGACAGCAACTTAAGTGCAAACAAGATATTGTCATCTCTGTCTCTCTGTCCTCTCTGTCTGTCTGTTCTGCTGTCTCTGTCTCTGTCTGTCTGTCTGTCTCTCTCCCTCGTCTCTCTCTCTTCTCTCTCTCTCTCTCTCTCTCTCTCTCTCTCTCTCTCTCTCTCTCTCTCTCTCTCTCTCTCTCTCTCTCTCTCTCTCTCTCTCTCTCTCTCTCTCTCTCTCTTTAATAAATTATGAGCAGAAGTGTGTTGTGGCTGATGTTTTGTTTTGTGTATACATACATGTATACATGCAGAGTTTTGTTTTTGACTTGTGTGTGGGGCTTGTTTTGAAGGATTTTTGCTTTAAAAAAAAAAAAAAATCTTTGAAATTGGAGTTTTCTCTTTTTTTTAATGACAAGGGATGTGTGTGTGTTGGTGGTGGGTTTTGGGGTTTTTTTTTTGCAGAAGGGGGGGGGGGGGGGGGTAGCAGTTGTTTCTCTTTCTGTGTGTTTGTTTTTAGCTTTGGTAATGGGCTTTGGTCTGTTTTTGACAGGGAGTTTTTCAATGCTCTGCCTTATTTTTCATTTAAGTTTTTTTTTGTTATTACATTTTTTTCATTTGTTTTTTTCTCACTCTTTCTGTTCGTCCTTTCCTTTTTAATTTTAAGTGTGATAATCATTTTTCTGTTTATTTGTTATTTTGACTAGGAAGAATTGTGTTGGGGGAGTTAACAATTTGTTTGAGATGTCTAATGCTTCTGGAGTGGAACAAAAGTCATTATTAATAAGGGAGTTTGGGGGGGATTATTTTATTTTCTAAAGATTTTTTTTTTTTTGGGGGGGGGGGGGGGGGAGGAGGGGTTAGTGTCTGTATTTAGAGAATTTTTTCCACCTCTTGTTCATTCTTTCCAGTTTTATTTATAATCTCTTTTTTTGCCCATCTGTATCTCTTATATCTGCTTTTCCTCCTCCCTCCCCCTCTCCCTTCCCTTCTCTCTCTCTCGTCTCTCTTCTTCTCCTTCCTCTCTCTCCTTCTCTCTCCTCTCTCTCTCTCTCCTCCTCTCTCTCTCTCTTCTCTCTCTCTCTCTCCCTCCCTCCCTCCCTCCCTCCCCCCTCCCCCCCCCCTTCTCTCTGTCTTGTTGTAATAATGTCATTAATTTCGGGATCATTCAACAATGTGCCTTAAAAGAAAGAAAAAAAAAAGAAGAACTAAGCCAGGCAGCATATTTTATATCAGTCTATTTTGAAGTATAGATTGTGATAATTTATCGAGAGTGCCTGGCCTGTATCTAAACTATTATAATCTATACACCATTGGTGCAAGGAAAATATTTCCCTATAGTTTGACACACACATTAGAGTTTGCTGTTGGGCGTTCCCCAGCTTAACACCCTGGGGGGGGGGGTCTGTCACCCAGAACATGCCACACTGTGTCTGTCTGTCTGTCTCACTCCTCCCCCTGGGAATGAATCACTGTGAGACTGTAAGTACACACTGGAGGATGAAGAGAAGTTTGAGTGCTTGACTGTTTTCAAGTTCCTCAGCTATATAGGCAGCCATACTAAGTCTTCAAAGGATTTTTTCTTCTCTCTTTTAAAGGAGAGTGTAGGTTTTTATGCTAAGAGTCTCGTCATGGCCGAAGACAATTCAACATTTTAACACATAACAACATTTTCATTGTGGGCTGTGGTACTTGTATCAATATTTATGAAACTGCATGTACACGGGAACTGGATGCCAAAAAAAAAAAAAATGTTTTAAAATGCACGTTAGTGCTTATTCCATTAACTTGGAAGAAAATATTTAACACATAAATTCATGGAAAAAGACCCCCAATAACTTACAAGACCAATACTGCTGTTCGGTTTCTCATCGTTTTGTTACTGACTTGTGATCATGTTAATATGCAATTTTATTACTTATGAAATTTTTTTTTACGTGCCTTTCATTTATTTATTTGTGTCATATTTTCATCTGCTTTTTATTCTTTTTTTTTTTTTCAGTTTGTCTTTATCTGTCTCTGTTTTTGATGAAATGCTAATTTTTTGTAAAACTGTTTTTTTGATGCTGTGAAAGAGTGGGTTTTTTTTTGTATTTAGAAATTTTGTTTGGAGGGTAGGGTGGGGGGTTGTTATTGGTGAGGGAGGTTTTGTTTTCGGGATTTGGGGGGGGGGGGGGGGGGGGGATTTTTTTCCCTTTCCTCTGCTGGAACCTGAGTTCACCAATGGTACACAGTGCACAAATCCAACATCACTCAGTAAGGCCAAGTCAAGAGTGCTAAACTTAGCATCCTTCTTCCTTTTACCTAGTCCATGTGTGGTCAGCTCCTGCTAAAATTAGCACCAGCTGGCCCATCTGGGCTGGGATGGGGTGGGATAATAGCAGTGAGAGGAGCTGAAAGTGGGGGAAACTTGACAGCTGTGGGTAAGATTTTGTGTATGCACCGTTTTTGCCCACCATGAAGGTAGCCGCATTCCAACTTCGGGAATGTATGCTGAGTATATTTGTGTTTCCGTAACCTAACGAACACTGACATGAATTACTGGATCTTTGATGTGCTATTTACCTGCTGTGTGTATACATGAAGAGAGTTGAGGCATTGACAGGCCTTCACTGGAAGTTGACTCGGAAGATCATAAAAATCGGCTCTCTCCTTTGATTTACCAGATGCTGCCAAGATTCGAACCCAGGACTTTATGGATTTATGGGATTGAAGTCAGTTTTAACCACTTGGCTAGTGTGTGGCTATCAGGCCTTTTTTTTAATTTTTTTTTTAAGAACAGGGTATTGTTTGTTTTTTTGTTTGCCTACTGTTTTTGACCAACCTGAAATTCCAATGACTGACTTTTTTTTCTTTTTCTTTTTTTGGAATCACCAGAACTGATCCAAAATTAAACAAAACCTTTTTTTTTTTTTTTTTTTACCCTTTAAAGAGAACTTGAATATCTATATGTTTTGTGTAATTTTGCTATATTTTGTGACATTGGTATGGTTTGGGTTTGGGGTGTTTTTTTTTTACATGCTTGTTGGGCATTCCCCAGCCTAACACCCTGGGGGTCTGTCACCCCAGAGCATGCATTGTGTCTGTCTCACTCCTCCAACCTGGGAATGAATCACTGTGAGACTGTAAGTACACACTGGATAATGATGAGAAGTTTGCATGTGCGACTGTTTTTAAGTATCTCGCCATATAGGCAGCCATACACCAACTTCAGAAGAATAAAATCTAAAGACAATTCATGAAGTTTCGTTCATGAAAAATTTATCGCACACATGGATGAATTTATCATCTTGGTGATATTTTGAATCGATGTTTTTGAAGACGTATGAAAGAAGGATGTGTGAGAAGATATTTTAACCCTCTTAGTCCCGAACCAGGATTTACCAGTATTGAATAATTGTCCCCCCTGTATCTCGAACCGGGATTTGCCAGGATTTACACTAGTAGATTTCCATCACGCTGTGACCATCACTAATTGCTACCACATGCCAAAGCTCTATCAGGCTAGAGGTAGGAATCCTGCTGAGAGTCTGGAAGTAATTATAGCTGCTGGTATGTACTTAGAAGGAGGAAAGGGCAAGCGAGCATTTGTGCCTGACCTGATTTTGTGATGGGATGCGAAATCTAGGGGCAGTTTGTGTTCAGAGAATCCGAATGCAAGAGGGTTTAAAAATCAAATGGTAAGCAAGGTTACCAATTTTCTGTCGTGATGAAGACGACACCATAGTGCTGCTTGTGCTGCTTTGGTAACCGCCATAACTGACAAACGGGAGGAAAAAACTTTGTCTCTTTAGAAGCGGAAATTCTTGCTTAAGATTGTGCCTGGGGGGGGGGGGGGGTTGTGTGTTTTTGTTGTTATGTGTGTGTTATTGATGAACACGGTGATCAGTGTAAAACTTCATTCAATGATTCATTGCGTCCAGTCAAAGGGCACTGTTGTTGATTTTTGCTGCCTCCTCCCCCCACCCTGACTCCCCCACCCCTTCCTCTCCCACCCCTTCCTCTCCACCCCCCTCCTCTCTCCCACTCTCTCATTGTGGGAATGATATTTGGACTTTTTTTTTTTTTTTTGAGGTTCACCAATGGTGAGATTTTTGCATATGCGACTGTTTCGCCCCCCCCCCCCCCCCCCCCCCCCCCCCCCCCCCCCCCCCCCCCCCCCCCCCCCCCCCCCCCCCCCCCCCCACCATTTAAGCAGCTGCATTTTGACTTCGGGGAATACAGGAATGAATTGTGGGATAGAGTTGCGAACAAGGTACACTGAACTCTTGGTATTCTGTTTTATGCCATCTAAGATTGTCGGCTGATGAAATTTGTTCATATTAGATTTTAATACTATATTCCTCAAATATTCAGGAATATACTGTTCCTTCATGTAAACAGAACATAGTATTTATATCCTATAGGCTAGGACTCCTTTCTAGACAACGAAAATTAATAATGATCTGCAAAAGCTATGTACAATTATGCAGCAATATAATTTGTATCCAACATCTGTTTGGGTTCTTTCTTTTTTATTTTAGTGTCCTATTGTACTGTATAGTATGGGGGAAAAGGAATTGAATTTCATCAAAAACATTCAGATGCTAGAATGTGACTCAAGAGTTATTTTGTTGAATCATTATACATAATACATGACCTGTGGGAGACTTTTTGTCGTTTTACGTTTTAAGTTGTGAATTATTGTTGCTTTCAGTTTTGCTTTTATTATTTTTCACTTTTAAAGTCGTCTTTGTAAGCAATGTAAAGAATAAATTTATTGTTTATAAAGTGTATAAGACATAATTCTTCTTCACATCGATGTTAGAAGTACTTGTTTTTTCTATCAGCAAATGCTGGTGCTGTGTTAGCCTGCAGTCAGCCGCATATCATCTTTGTGTGGGAGAAATTGTTTATTTAAATCTCTCTGGAAAAAAAGGCAGGAGAGTGGACCAAGAAGGCAAATAAAAAAAGACATAGAGGAGGTTGACAGGATGACAAGGAACAATGCAGAAACAAAGGGGATAGAAACGGGGAAATTCTCTTAACAGATTTCCAAAATACGGTTTTAAAGATAAGAATATTGAGGTTTTGTATGTGGGTTGTGCTTTCAGTTTTGCTTTTATTATTTTTCACTTTTAAAGTCGTCTTTGTAAAGCAATGTCAAAGAATAAATTTATTTGTTTATAAAGTGATATAAGCCATACTTCTTCTTCATCATCGAATGTTCAGACAATAACTCATGTTGTCTTTCATATCAGCAAAAATGCCCGGTGCTGCCGTTAAGCACCTGACAAGTCAGGCCCAGCACATCCATCCATCTTTGGTGTGGAGAGATTTGTTATATTTAATCTCTCTTGGAAAAAAAAAGGCAGGAGAGTGGACCAAGAAGGCAAAAAAAAAAAGACAAAGAGGTAGGTGACGGAGACAAAGAACAATGCAGAAACAAAGAGAGGGATAGAAAAGAGGGAACGTTTAGCACAAAATTTCCCCAAGGTGGGAATGCTATTTATTCTGACAGGATCCCTGGGATTTCCAAAGGGGAGACCATACTAGCAACATATCTGAGGTTTATGTATTTCAGATTTTATCACAGTATGCTCAATTTTGAGGGGGGGGGGGGGGGGGGGGGGGGGGGTTAGCTTGTTCCAATGGTGTGGCCTTTATGGTCTGCTGAGTTATTTTGTGCTCAAAGAAAAAAGTTGGAATAAATGATTGACATGTTACATTTTTTCCTTTCTTGTGTGTGTGTGTGTGTGTGTGCTTTTCTTGCTTTTTTTGCTTTTATTGGCAAGAAGGGTCCAAAACTTTTATATATACCACTAATTGTTTTGCCTGAGCTGCATATAATTTTTGTGCCTTAATGGTTATGGGTCGAAAAAAAATGTGTGTGTGCGTGTTTTTGTAGATGTGGACGCAGGTTGGTGTCGCTATTTTGTTGGTGTGGTGTGTATATATATATATCAGGGGTGGGATGGCTAAGTGGTCAGAGCGCTCGCTTCCCCCAGTCAAGTTAAGCAGGGTTGGCATGGTTACCATTTGGATGGGTGACCATTTGCACGCCTTCACTTCAGTAGTCCCCCAGTTCACCCAGCTGTAAATGGGTACCTGCCCTCTTTAGGGTCAGGGAAGGTAAAGCAGCGAGGGAGAGGAGATGGGCACCACCCTCAATATGCTGGCCCCTAGAGAAGCTGAGGTCTCTGATGCCTCACTCCCCTACGACCACCTGGTTATGGGACACCTTTGCCTTGTTTTACCTATATATATGTGGGTGTGTGCACTCACTTGTGTGTAAGTGTGTGTGTGTATGTATGTATGTGTATCTGCAAGCATGCATGTTCATTACATGTGCAAATAAAGTGTGTCATGTTGCAAACCATAATGTATCTGTGATGACCATGGTTTCTGGACAGGCTGGTCATGAGGTTGTCTTGTGTTTCAGGGCTGTGTTCAAAGCTTATTGCTGATATAAACATCTTCATTATGAAAAACCATTCCCCGAAGTCGCAAAATGGCTACCTAAATGGTGGGGGGAGAAGGTTGCATACGCAAAAATCTCTACATTGCTGATTGGTAAACTTCGAAGCTGTGATTAAGACAGAAAAGAAATTTTTAAATCATTTTGCCCCCATTTCTTTGCTTAAGCTTAGAGGTTCACCAATGGTGAGATTTTACGTACGCAAACATTTTTAACCACCGTTAATGTAGCCACATTCCGACTTCAAGGATGGTGTCTAAACACAACACCTTGGTCATGCATGTTTAAAATTTTGTCATCTGTTCCTTCCATCACAACAGATTGGCCTCCTTGTTCGAAAGGCAGAAGAGGTTTTAACGGAAGATGTTTTATTTTTTATACCACTTTATGTCACAGCAGATTTCTCTGCATGAAATTCAGGCTGCTCTCCCCAGGGAGAGCGTGTCGCCACAAGTGCAGCGCCTACCCTTTTTTTTTTTCTTCTCAGGGATGGTGTCTAAACACGACACCTGTGTGCATGCATGTTGTGCATGCGTTTGCACATGGGACCTTGGTTTATAGTCTCATCCAAAGGACTTTAGTGGGAGTTGGCACTGATGTGAAGTCCAGAGGAAAAGTCCCCTTGAACGGGCATTTCTGCGATAGTTGAACCTAGGGGCTGTCAAATCACAAGCGCTACGCTTGTCCACTTTGCCTTCTGGGGTTTTTGGTTTGTGGGTTGTTTTTTTTAAGTATGTAATAACTCATTGAATTTAAATATCAAAAACAGTTGGTTAAAATACATACCAACTCTGCTGTATTAAAAAAAAAAAAAAAAAACCTCTGCGTAGAATCTTTTACATGAAATCTGTAGATGCCAAGTGTAGAAAGGTTGGTTGCGAACATCCATTCTGTCTTTGTCTGTGATGAGGTGACAGCCCCGATATGGCCTCTGCGGTCGGCGGGGCTCTAAGCAACACCATTGGATTGGATTGGTCTTTGCCTATTTCTGTGTACTGCCTGAGTAGACTCTAGCAAACAAGAATTGTCTGTGAATGGCATTCTGCTTTCACATGTTCAGTACATGTTCGTCGATTCCACATGTTGAGTTATTGGTTTATATGAGTAGTATCAATGTTGCTGTCGCCTCTTTCACAAATCGAGCTCACAATATTTTATCAGAAATGTCCATGATGCCTTGGGAAGGGGGGGGGGGGGGGGGGGGGGGGTTCTGTGGTAATCCTGTGAATCCAAATGTTCATTAGTTGGTTTTCTGCCTTACTTGAAATCTGTGAATGCATGTGCACAGCATTTTATCGTAAGTGTCAATTCTGCCTTCACTCTGTGTGTGTGTGTGTGTGTGTTCTTGTATTTAACGTCTGTTCGCTTTAAGTGATATTAGACGAGGAAAAAAAAAGACATGTAGCAAATAAAAATAATAGGTGTGTGTGTGTGTGTGTGTGTGTGTGTGTGTGTTTGTGATCATTCTCTGATCCAAATATTCAACAGTTGGTCATAAACATTCCCAATCTGTCTTTGCCAGTCTCTGTTATAAATTTTGTGACAACTCAAGTGCATGACACTTGATTTTTTGTTTTTTTGTTGTTGTTTTTTGTTCTCAGCTAGAGCTTAGAGCTTCAATGGTGAGATTATTGTGTATATGTCATCGCTTTTTGCCCATCCTGACTTTGGGATAGCTGATTGTAAATGTCTGTGCTGCTGGAGGAGCCCTTTTATGTGGTAGTTTTGTGTGTGTGTGTGGGTGGGGGGGGGGGGGGGGGGTCCAACCTAGATATTCAACAGTTGGTTTATAATTATCAGTTTTGCCATGCCTCTTTCATATCAAACCTGTGAACTCAACGCTTGACTATAGATGCCCAATCATCCCTGAAGTTGGAATGCAGCTACCTTAAATGGTAGGCAAAAACTGTCAAATACACAAAACAAATCTTACCATTGGTGAATCTGGAGGGTCCTAGCCAAGGAAAATATATATCCATTCTGCTTTGGGGTCTGTTTCTGTGGTAGATATCTATCTATCTATCTGTCTGTCTGCCTGTCTGTCTGTCTATCTATCTATCTATCCCTTAGTCTGGCGACCATGGGGGCACCCTGAAGACTTGACAACCAGTTCCCTCCATTCCTCTCTCTGTTCTGCCTTTCTGAAAATTTTTGGAGTTCTAGGCCTGTCCATTCGCTGATGTGTTCTCCTATCTCTTCCTTGGTCTGCCTCTTTTTCTTCCTCCTTTGACAGTGCCTTGCAGTATTGTTTTTGCAAGTCCTTTTGATCTTTTGACGTCCTGTACCATTTAAGTGGTAGACTAATTCATTGAATTTGAATATTCAACGTTGATCCCCCACTTCCCAGTTCCTCAGCTAGAGCTCTGAGGTTCACCAGTGGCATGGCATGCAACTGTCTTTACCCACATTAACCCTTTCAGTACAGCAAGCCTTTTTTCCGGCTCAACTTTCTACTACCCTTCAGTCCTGTAAGGAGGAAAACCGGTGCAACCAAATTTTCCTTCCATTCCTGGGTTTCTGAGGTGCAGAAGATATATGCAAAATGGGTACCTAGGTAAATTTTACATTCACACACAGGAAGCTTTATAAACATTCTCGTGGGAAAGGAGAAGCAGTGGTTGCCGTATCAAAACTATTTTCTAGAGTCTGTTGATGCCAGTTAAGCCGCATGACAGATCACTATAAACAAACCTTCCTCTGGCACCGTTATCGCCGGGAAATCGGCTAACAGGACTGAAGGGGAGAGCACCAGGGCAGAAATTCAGGATAGGGGAAGTAACTGTCAGCAATATTCAGTGCTGTAAGGGTTGAAGGTAGCTGCATTCCTTCTTCAGGGGATGATTTATGATCACAAATGTTTGTTCCACCCCGCTTAGTTGGTTCTGTGATAATTCTCTGAAAACTTGCTCAGCAGTTAATTTTTGTTGTTTGTTGGTGGTATGGAGTGATCTATTTCTCTGAACATACATGCTCAGCAGTTAAATGTTTGTTTGTTGGTGGTATGAATGTGATCTATTTCTCTGAACACACATGCTCAGTGATTAAATGTTTGTTTGTTTTAGTGTGGTACGGATGTAATCTATTTCTCTGAACATACATGCTTGGCAATTAAATGTTTGTTTGCTTGTTGGTGGTACGGATGTAATCTTTTTCTCTGAACATACATGCTCGTGAATTAAATGTTTGTTTGTTTGTTGGTGGTACGGATGTGAATCTCTTTCTCTGAACATACATGCTCGGTAATTAAATGTTTGTTTGTTGTTGGTGGTACGGATGTAATCTCTTTCTCTGAACATACATGCTCGTAATTAAATGTTTGTTTGTTTGTTGGTGGTACGGATGTAATCTCTTACTCTGAACTACATCTGGCAATTAAATGTTTGTTTGTTGTTGGTGGTACAGATGTAATCTATTTCTCTGAATACACATGCTCAGTAATTAAATGTTTGTTGGTAGGTGGTACAGATGTTGATCTATTCTTTGTTTGTTTGTTGCTTATTTGGAAGGGAAGTGGGGGGATGGGTGGGGGGGGGGGGGGGGGGGGCGTTGTTGATTCCTTTATTTTTTCCCTTTCTTTGCTGGTTGGGTTTTTTTGTTGTTACTTTGGTGTAGGGTAGAGGTGTTGTTGTCATGGTGTACGGCTGCGTGTGCTTGAATTAGAGTCAGTGCCGCCGCCGCTGTAGCCTAGTGGTTAGGGCGTTGGACTCGTAATCTAAAGGTTGCGGGTTCGATCCCAGCTTTCGGCTATGGCGTTGTGCCCTTGGAAAAGGCACTTTACGGCTATTTTCTCACCCCACCCAGGTGTAAAAGGGGTACCAACCTTGTGTTGGGGGTTAACCCTGCGATAGACTGGCGTCCTATCCAGGGGGGAGTCTATGACTCTAAGTCGCTTAACGCCACAGAAACCGGGATAAGCACCGGCCTGATGAGCCTTAGGCTCGGGACAGACTTTAACTTTAAGGGGGGTAGGAGGTGTTGTCTATCATTGGTGTACTGGTCTCTTGTATACTTTGTACTTTATGCAATCCCAATTTTTCAAATTTCCGTAGAATTTTTCATTCTGTTCAGTCACACTGCTTTGTTTTATATATATATAGCATTAGTGGTTGAAGAAGAAGAAGGAAACAACACACTGGCAATTTCAGTGCAATTGTCTGTGTATGGTTGTGCAAATTCAATCTGAGTTTTTAACATTTAATGAGATTTTTTTTTGGGGGGGGGGGGGGGGGGAAGAGAGGGGGAAAGGTGTGTTCATTCCTCGGCTCAAGTTTCAAGGTTCACCAATGGTGAGATTTTGCGTATGTGACCGGTTATGGCCCACCATGAAGGTAGCTGGATTTCAGCTTCAGGTATATGTGATGAGATGACAGCCCGATATGGTCAGTTGGGCTGTAAACAATATGATTGGATTGTTCAACAAATAATGGCTTTAGTTTCATTGTGAAAATGAATTTTTTTCCAAAGATATAGTTTGATTGGGTTTTTTTTTGGGAGTGGGGGGTGTTGTTTGCGTTTAAAAAATGTGTAAAAAGGTAGGTTTTAAAACCAAAACAAGCATCAACCAAAAACAAAAAACAAACAATCCAACAACAAAAAGAATATGAAAACTCTGAACAATAGAATCTGAGGTTGATTTCTGGTAAAAATTGAACTAAACACAGTAAAGAATCATAATTCAGCCAGACTTGTCCAGACCTGAGTTGTGGCCCTTGGAGGCAGTCATCTAGCCAAAAAATAAAATTGTCAAAAGATCAGCAAGACTTTCCTTTTCATTTTTTTTTTGGTTTGTTTCCTTAGTTACTGTGTGAGTGGTTTCTTGACATGTATGGTGTATAGTATATGGATTGTTCCACACAGGGTGATACTGTACTTATGAAGAATTGAAAACTGAAACAGTTGCAGGGTTTGGAAACTGAAACAGTTGCAGAGTTTGGAAACTAAAACTGTTGCAGAATCTGAAAATTGAAACTGTTGCAGAATTTGGCAACTGAAACCGAAACAGTTGCAGAGTTTGAAAACTGAAAACTGTTGCAGAATCTGTCGTCTGAAACAATTTTTAAAAGTCTGAAAACTGAAACTGTTTGCAGAATCTGAAAACTAAAACTGTTGTAGATTTTGAAAACAGAAGCAGTTTTCAGAAACTAAAAACTTACAGTTTTGCAGAGTTTGAAAACTTACAGTGTTGCAGAGTTTAAAACTGAAACTGTTGCAGAGTTTGAAAACTGAAACTGTTGCAGAAACTTAAACTGTTTAAGAATTTGCAAACTGAAAGTTTTCAGAGTTTAAAACTGAAACTGTTACAGAACCTGAAAACTGAAACTGTTGCAGATTTTAAAAATGGAAACTTTTTGCAGAAATGAGAGCACTTTTTTTTTTTTTTGGGGGGGGGGGGGGTTACAGTATTTGAAAAGTGACACTGTTGTCAAATTTGTACTTGATACACCAATTGCAGTTTGAATTGAAAACCCGATTTTTGTATAAATGATGTATCAATAGACAGATTAATTGATTGATTGATTTTCTTGTTGATCAACTGATTATCTTTTACAGTTGATGTACTTATTGATGACCCAGTTGATTTGTCATGACACCAAATTGGATTTTAATTTAACAAGCTTTTTTTTTTTTTTTTTTTTTTTTTAAAAAGAATTTGGGGGGAGGGAGGGGGAGATGCACACATTGTTCATGCAAACACAAGTCCTGTCTCTGAATTTTTTTTTTAATTTAAGAAAAACAGGAGATATATATATATATATATATATATATATATATATATATATATATATATATATATATATATATATATATATATATATTGTTCTTTGTTGATGTTCTTTTTTTTTTATAGTGGAGATGTTAATGTTTTTCTTTTTGGTATTGGATTGTAAATGTTGCAAAGAGTTTTGAAAAATAATTGTGAAATCATTATTTTCAACATGTTACAAGAGACAATAAATTCATGTGTGTGTGCTTAATTTCAGCCCTCTGTCTGTGTGGTTTGTGTCATGTCTTTTGGGAATTCTGTTTGCTTTGTTTCTTTTTGTCTCTGTCGCTCTGTCTATGTCTTTCCTCCCCCCTTCACTCTCCACCAAAAAAGCTATGTGCTGATGTGCCCTGCAAACAACACACACACACACACACACACACACACACACACACACACACACACACACACACACACACACACACACACACACACAGAGCTGTCTCAAGTCAAGTCAAGTCAAGTCAAAAACACTTTAATCATCCCTGAAGGGCAATTACAATACTGACAGGCATATTGATACAAATCATAATCAACACACGAAATAGCTACATTTGTCTCTCTCTCTCTGATCAGTCCCCCCAGTTCACCCAGCTGTAAATGGGAACCTGAAGGTAGAGCAGGATTCCTGGCTGCTTTACTTTCCTGACCTTACTGGAAGAGGAAATGGGTGCCGCCCTCAACATGCTGGCCCCTAGAGAAGCTGAGGTCTCTGACACCTCGCTTCCCTAGACCACCTAGGTTATGGGACACCTTTACCTTTACCTTTACCAATAACTAACACAGTTTTTGGCATGGGGCACGACTAAAAGGTAACGGTAAAGCCAAAGGTGCTCTCATAACCTATGTGATCGTTGGGGAGCGAGGTGTCGGAGACCTCAGCTTCTCTTAGGGGCCAGCATATTGAGGGTGGCGCCCATCTCCTCTCCCTCACTGTTTTACTTTCCCTGTCCCTAAAGAGGGTATGTAGAGCCTACCCATTTACAGCTGGGTGGGATGTACTGAAACCAAAGCACGCAAACGGTCGCCCATCCACTTGGTAACCATGCTCATGGCTGCTTAACCTTAGTTTGGGGAGAGGAGTACTCTGACCACTGAGCTATCCCGTCCCCAAGGCATGTCTAGCTGTTACTAATGTGACGTTTACATAAGATGACTGTGAACTTCAGGGTTCGATTCCCAGCCTCGCCCTTTCTTCCCAGTTTGACAAAAAAATCGAACTAATTGTCAAAGTCATTCGGATGAAACTATAAACCGAGGCCCCGTGTGCGAACGCACACAAAACGTCGTGCGCATACGTTAAAAACCCGCTCCGCCTTCGGGAAGAGCAGGCCATTGTGTGCCGGTTAGGAGCAGATGACAAGAAAATGAAAAACCAGCATGCACACATGTGTTATGTTTAGACAACATCCCTGAGGGAAAAAATGGGGAATGGGAGTCTCCAGGGCGGTTGGAGGCTGTGGGGCTAATAATTAAGGCAACGTTCTGGCGGCTCCTGCGACGGCGAATGGAACCACGCGTATCGGTGATTACCTTCCAATGGACCATTCCAGCAACGTGGGGGGGGGGGGGGGTGTCTGCTGCATGGGTAACAGCTTGCCCTCCACAGGCCTACTTAACTAACCCAGGCTTTGCGCTGTAGAGCCTAAAGACGCAACTCCATAGTCTTTCTGAGACTGACGGACGCCTGTGCGAGATGACATACACAAACTGCAACTCTAGCTGCCTCCACTAACAAACAATACAGGAGAGGGGAGGGCCTGGTGGTTAGAGTATAGCGCGGTACGCTGGCGGTCTGACGGCCCAGGATCAAGCCTGGGTTCGGACCATCACTGACGACTTCCTGCTGAAAGGAGAGGAGGACAGGTATGTGTGTGTGTTTATTCAGACTCAGGACAGGCCACAACTGCCTAAATCAACACGTGTACACAAACAGGAGACGGGATAACCTAGTGGTCAGACGACCCGGGTTCGATTCGCGTTCGAGGAGGATTTTTTCTCTGGAGTTAACATCGGTGCTGACTCCACTCTCCCCAAAAGTCCCTCGGATGAGACTATAAACCGAGGCCCCGTGCGCGAACGCACGCCGAACATCTTGCGCACATTTAAAATCCTGTTCCGCTTTTCGTAAGAGTAGGCCATTGTGTGCCGGTGGGAACAGATGACAAGATTACAGACACACGGGGACTGGATGTAAAAAAACAACAACATGAGCGCTAATTCCATTATCTTCGTGCATAGGCTTACAGGCTGAAATCCCTTGAAAGGCTTCTTCACGTCTTCTGTCTGGAAGACAGAACCAAGGAATCATTTAGGCTACGCAAGAACGAGTCATCAAAGCATGGCCGCAGGTGCCCACCCCTTCTGGTTGGTGTGTTTATTCATTATATTTCATTTAAACCATTTTATGTCACATCAGATTTCTCTGCATGAAATTCAGGCTGCTCTCCCGGGGGAGAGCGTGTCGCCACAGTGCAGCCCTACCCTTTTTTTTTTTTTCTTGTCTACAACAGTATTCCTATCAGAGTTACTTTTTTCTACAGAATTTTGCCAGGGACAACCCTCTTGTTGCCGTGGGTTCTTTTACATGCGCTAAATAACAGGTAACACACGGGACCTCAGTTTATCGTCTCATCCGAAAGACTAGCACCCAGACCACCATTCATGATCTAATGGACGGGGGAAAAGTTTCGGGCCCAAACGGGATTCGAACCCCGCACACACTTCGACCCGGACTTTTCGCTTTCTAGACAGGCACGTTACCTCTAGACCACCGATCCACTAAAGAGGAGGATTTAAAAATTCTTTTATATCGAGGATAATGGAATAAGCACTCTTGTGCTTTTTTACATCCAGTCCCCGTGTGTATGCAGTTTTGTAAATGTCATCTGATCCCACCGGCACAAGATGGCCTACTCTTACGAAAAGCGGGACAGGATTTAACGTGTGCGCAAGATGTTCTGCGTGCGTTCGCACACGGGGCCTCGGTTTAAAGTCTCATCCGAAGGACTTTTGGGGAGAGTGGAGTCAGTACTGATGTTCACTCCAGGAGAAAAATCTCCTCGACCGGAATCGAACCGGGGTCGTCAAATTGCGGTGCAATGTTCTGACCACTAGGCATAGGAGGAGGCTGGTGTGGTTTGGTCACGTCACTCGTCTGACTCTCTTTTGCTGAGACAATCCTGTGGGGACACTGGAGGGAGGAAGACGCAGGGAAGGGCAGACAGATGAAGAACTGGATGATGCAGAACGTCAAAGACAGGACCTACAGCCTTGACATGGCTCTGTTGTGTAGCTGCCAAAGGCTCAAGTCAGTCAGATTATCCTGGAGTGAAGTGTTATTGACCAACACGTCCCTCGTGTCCCCCTGACCGCCATCTTGGTCAAGGGACTGCTGCTTCTGCTGTTGCTGCTGCTGCTGCTGCTATTGATGATATTGCTGCTGCTGCTGTTGATGATGATATTGCTGCTGCTGTTGCTGACGATGATGGTCATATTGATGCTGCTGTATTGCTGCTGCTGCTGTTGATGATGATGTGATGATATTGATGCTGTTGCTGCTGCTATTGCTGCTGCTGCTATTGCTGCTGCTGCTGCTGCTGTATTGCTGCTGCTGCTGCTGCTGATGTTGCTGCTGCTGCTGCTGATGTTGATGATATTGATGCTGCTGCTGATGATATTGATGCTGTTGCTGCTGATAATATTGATGCTGCTGCAGATGTTGATATTGATGCTACTGTTGCTGATATTGCTGCTGCTGCTGCCGCTGATGATGATGTTGATGATATTGATGCTGCTGCTTCTGCTGAATAATTCAGGGAGGTTGAGCATGACAAATGAAAGCGCTGTATGCCTGCAGCAAGTCCTACAAACAGCAAGTGTGCACACTGGGGTCCTCTTCTTTTTCTGCATTCCCTTCACAGGGGGGCGGGATAGCTCAGTGGTCAGAGCGCTCGCTTTCCCCAAGTCAAAGTTAAGCAGCGTCGAGCGTGGTTACCAGTTGGATGGGTGGCCGTTTTCACGCCTTGGCTTCAGTAAGTCTCCCCCTCCCCCCCCCCCCTCCCCAGTTCACCCAGCTGTAAATGCCAAAATGGGTACCTGCCCTCTTTAGGGTCAGGGAAGGTAAAGCAGCGAGGAGAGGAGATGGGCGCCGCCCTCAATATGCTGGTTCCTAGAGAAGCTGAGAAGCAGAGACGAAGGCAGCCGGAATGACGTGGGCCGAGCTGAAGAGGATCTCCCAGAACCGAGTCCGTTGGGGGAGTGTTGTTGCAGCCCTTTTGTTCCCAAGGGAATTCACAGGCATAAGTCAAGTAAGTCAAGAGAAGCTGAGGTCTCTGATACCTCGCTCCCCTACGACCACATAGGTTATGGGACACCTTTACCTTCCTTCATACTGGGTAGAACGGGCAGTGCCAGGTCTTCTGTGCTTGTCACTCGGCAGGAGGTCTGTCCGTTGACTTCAGTCAGCTGACACGTTCTGACTTTCGGGAAGCTTATTAGACAGTTAGTGAGAAACTGTTTTCAGATTTGCATGAAAAAAGGCAGGAAAAAATGGGATGGGTAGGCAGAAAATAGGCACGAGAGGGAGAGGATAGAGAGATGAAGAAGGGACAGGACTGAAACAAGAGAGAGTGATAGAAAAGGGGAGACAGAAGACAGACAGACAGACAGACAGACAGACAGACAGAGGCATGTTCGAGTAATAACAATACGTTTGATGCACATTTGAAAGAAAACATAAAAAATGCCACAAAAACTAAACAAAACTAGACCAACCCTACATCCCAAATAAAAACAAAACAAATCAAAACAAACACCCCCTCCCTCCTAACAAACTGAGCAACTGGCACAGAGACAACCAGACAGACAGACAGACAGACAGACAAAACACACACACACACACACACACACACACACATTCGTGTGACATACACTTTTATTTCCCCCCACAACTAAAGACTTAATCAAATTACGTAACTGTTATGAGTGTTTAGCCATGGAATCTGAGAAACCGTTTCAGCAAGCTGGCAGATTAGAAAAAAAAAAAAAAGTTGTCAACTAGGCCTATGCCAAAAAGTCCTGAGTTTCTCAAAGAGTGTCCATTTAATTGTGAGTACTACGGAGACAGAAATGCCGTTAGCCTATGTGTTGTGACCTGCTGCCGTCTCCTTCCGCCTGTGTCTCGGCCACTGGCACACAGCGCCAGCCTCCCTCCCTCCTTCATGATGTGATGCTTCGCTTCGCGGAGACGGGCAGCAAAGCCTCGTTCTCGATTCCGTTTTGCTCATTTCCGCAAGCAGCGATTGATTGGCATATTATGATACTAGATTTATCCTTGCAAAATGGCCTTTGGTTTGCCTAAATGAAAATGTCCTGGCTTGCATACGGTGTTGCGGATTTAACAGGCCCGGCTGTGACAGCCCTGGAGTGAACTCCGGGCCACCGATCTATGAAGTGTCGTCTGCCACGGCTGAGGAAGCAGACGGACTTGCCATGGCTGAAGACTCGGAGGCAGGGGAAAGTCCGAGTGGATCGCCAATTCCTCCTGATCAGGGCCATGGGCATTTTTTCGTGAAGAAAACCTTCCACAAGCCGACCTATTGTCACCACTGCACGGATATTCTGTGGGGACTGATTGGAGTTGGTTATGTGTGTGAAGGTAAGCTTGGAAGCTTGAGATTTTTTTCGTTCTCGCTACCCCCACCCCCCTGTCTTCCACATCCTGCATTTAGATTCCGTTCTGACTCTGAGACACTCTCCAACCACTGAGCTCTGTTACGTTAGCATTCGAGTTGGATGTCTTGATCGGTTGATGTTTATGAATGGCAGTTTAGAAGATGCTTGGATCAGTATTAGAATGATGGGGATATGGCATTGAATGTGTGCGTGAGTGGGAATGAGGCCGATTGAATGGTGTATTGAGGCGCGGATGGCGTCTAGATGGGGATCCATATTGGTAGAGTACAGAGCGCACAGTGGCGGGCGGCAGCAGAATCAGTCCCTCGCCAGGCAGGCAGGGCGAGGTGTGTGTGCCGGCTACTGTAGCGTGGACAAGAGCGCGGCTGGAGAGGGTTGGCAGAGAAAAGAACGCTCTGCTGCCCCAGCAGCCGCTGTAGCCCAGCATAGTGGGGAGAGGGGAGGGGCTGGGAGGAAAAGGTGGCGGAGGGGAGGGGAGGGAAGGCAGAGCACAGCACAGCTACAGTAGTGAGGTATCAGAGGCTGCCCAGGCCCAAATCAATAAAAGAGACCGTGCTTCCATTTTACCTTAGTTTACCATCACAGCCAACGCAACCACCACTGCTGCATCCACACCAAAGCAACATACAACCACTGTCTGTTCAGAGCAGGAAGAGCTCAATGCAGATTGTAGATGGATGAGAATTCAAGGCTTTGGCAGTAAAGAGACAGGCCTGCTGTCACAGAATTTGACATGGAGTGGAGCATTTAGAATGATATTCGCTCAGGCTATAATGATGGAGATCAATTAATACCTGATGATCAGTCTCCATCCCTCTCTCCTTTCCAGGTTTCCTCATGTTTATTTACTACATCACTCGATATTCTGTAGCCCCATGCACTCAAAGTAAGGGTTACATGAAATGTTTGCAAAAATAGCGGAAGATTTATATGCAAGAGGTCACTATTCATAATTTATGTTTATCATGTCCAGGGGAAAATCAGATTCTGAAAAATGCAGAATCCGTTCAGTGTTTAAGAACACAGTCATGCATACTGATATTGTTACTGTTAATGTAACATTTTAAAAAATAAGGTGGGGAAGGGGGAGAGGAATATTGATATTTCAGTTAGCATTTCTTTCAGAATGTTGACGGTTGTGAGAGATGTGCTGTTTTAATGCATAGGCTTATTGAGATAACGCCAATATTTTGTATAGTGTTTTGAAATTGAGTAAAAAGGAATTTCTGTTAGTCTCTATTTTCATACATATAACACTAAGAAGAATTCATAATAAATGCTGTGTTTTATATTTTTTCTTTATTTTAGTTGGTTGAGCAGATTAAATTTATAGTGTCGATTTCACTAGAAATTTTCTTATGTTCAGCCATGTCATGTTTGAAGGATGATGTTGATGTTAGTGCAGACCCTAAACAAGCAGTCGATATGAATTCATGGTGGCTCATGCAAATAGGTTGATGCCCATCACCCCCACTATTTTAGGCAAACACATGGTTTGCATCCTCACAGTGCATGCATGCATACATAGAAACACACAGAGTTATTCATATTTTATCCTCCCCCCATTCCCCTACACACAAGCAATACAGACAGACAGACAGACAGACAGACAGACAGACACGACAGACAGACAACACACCACACACACACACACACACACACACACACACACACACACACACACACACACACAGACACACACTGACACAGACACAGACACAGACACACACAAAACACACACACACACACACACACACACACACACACACACACACACACACACCACACACTTGTACACACCTCAAAACCTTTTCTGCTTTTTGGAAGAGTAGGCCATTGTTAGCTGGTGGGGAACAGATGACAAAATTTACAAAACTGCATACACAAGGAACTGAATGTAAAAATGCACATGACTCATGAGTGCTTAGTCCAATATGATTATCATCAAAATACAATAAATAAATAGATCCACACACACACACACACACACACACACACACACACACACACACACACACACACACACACAACTTTTTTGTGTCTAATATTACTAAATACTAAATACCTAGTACTACTTAAGTGATGAACAGATTCTCTAAATTTGGAGACAGTAACAACAACAACATTATAATTTATATTTTTGCAAATACACACAACACACTCACTCACATGTAATACACACACTCTCACACACACTTGTACAGTCACACACACAAGAGTAACACACACACACACACACACACACACACACACACACACACACACACACACACACACACACACACACACCACACACACACACACACACACGCACATGCACACACACACACACACACGACGCACACGCGCAACACAAAACCCCACAACCACACACACACACACACACACACACACACACACACACACACACACCAACCAATAAATCAGTTTGGATTCTGAGGACAGGTAGCCACATGCCATCTTCATGGATGGTGTGTAAACTTAACACCTGTGTGTACGTGTTTTTAAAGGTTTGTCATCTGTTTGAGTGTTTCTACAGGCACAACAAAGTAGCCTACTCTTATGAAAGGCAGCATGGGTTTTTAGTGTCTGTGTGCAAGACGATTCGTGTGTTCACACAGGGGTCTTGGCTTATACTTATACTAGTCTCATCTGGAAGACTTTGTGGAGTGTGGAGTTGGTACTGATGTTAACTCAGGGGGGAAATCCACGGGAACATGCACCGTTATTTCCTCTAGAGTTAACATCAGTGCTGACTCCACTCTTCCCAGAAGTCTTTCAGATGAGACTAAAAACCAAGGTTCTGTGTGTAAACGCATGCAGAACATCTTGCGCACACGTTAAATCCTGTTCTGGTTTTCGTAAGAGTAGGCCATTGTGTGCCGGTGGGAACAGATGACAACTTGACAAGATTTACAAAACTGCATACACACGGGGACTGTATGTAAAAAAAGCACATAGTGCTTATTCCATTATCCTAATTTGTATAAAAGATAAATAAAAATAAATCCAAAAAATATAAATAAATAAAATAAAATAATTAAAAAATAGCTTGATCCTGGGCTGTCAGATCATGAGAAAAAGCTGTGTCTGCTCAGTTAATATAAACTTAGTGCCAAGGGCTATGTTGCACACATGTGAAAACCTGTTCTGCTTTTTGGAAGAGTAGGCCATTGTGTGCCATGGGAACGAATGATAAATTTACAATTTAACTGTATACACACTGGGACTTGATGTAATAAAAAAAGCACATGAGTGCTTACTCCTTTATCCTTGAAATAAAAGAAAGAATAAAGAAAGAAAAGTTTTCAAATAGTGGATAGAGATTTTCTACCTGCCATTACTGATCAAACTAAGCTAAGGGCTGTGTCCTGTACTAAAAAATGTTTGAGAATATTGTGTTGAGATTGTCTTCAGCCATGACAAGTTCTTACTCTTTGCATAAAAACAAAACAAAACAAAACAACATGCACTCTCCTTTAGAAAAATCCAGTAGAAAAATCCTCTGAAGTTGTAAGTAAGGCTGTATATATTCATGGTAAGGTACTTAAAAAGATGATTATCATACCCTCTTAACCCTCTTGAATAATTACCCTCTCTAAGTCAGGATTTGCCAGGATTTACACACAGTAGATATTATATATTCATCACACTGTGACCATCACTAATTGCTACAATCAACATGTTAAACCTCTATCAGGCTAGAAGGAGAAACCCTGTAGAGTGTCTGGAAGTAATTATAGCTGCTGGTATACAAGTTTAGAAGGAGGAAAAGGCCAGCAAGTATTGTGCCTGACCTGATTTTGTGATGGAATGGAAAATCTAGGGGCAGTTTGTGTTCAGAGAGTCCAATGCAAGAGGGTTAATGAAACAGGTACACTCCTCATCTACTGTCAGTACTGTGTCAGATTACAGTGATTCCCAGATCTATGTGAGGATGGAGACAGAGTGCATTATTTTTGGTGACTCTTAGGCCAGGTTAGGGTGTGGAGCTGCTGGATGTGTAACAGCAGTGTGTGGCCACCCCCCCCCCCCCCCCCCCCCCGCCATATTTTTATTTATTTATTTTATATTGAGGATAATGGAATAAGCACTCATGCGCTTTTTTTTTTTTTTTACATCCAGTCCCTGTGTGTCCTCAGTTTTATAAAGCTTGTCATCTGTTCCTACTGGCACACGATGGCCTACTCTTTCAAAAAGCGGAACAGGATTTATTTAACATGTGTGCAAGATGTTCTGCACGCGTTTGCACACAGGGCCTCGGTTTATAGTCTCACCCGAAGGACTTTTTGGGAGAGTGGAGTCTGCACTGATGTTAACTCCAGAGGAAAAATCCCCTCGAACGGAAATGGAACCTGGATCGTCAAATTGCGAGTGCAATGTCCTGACCACTAGGCTATCCCATCCCATATTGAGTCAGATTGTACCAAAGGTCAGTTGATTTTTAATTTTCAACATGTTATCTGTAGATCTATGTTAAAAAACGAAAAACAAAAACAAAACTTTTTGAATAAAAAAACCAGATTAAAGATTGGATGGTTCTATGAAAAGTCATCAAATTGAATTTCAAATTTTTTAAATTTTAATTTCATAATGGAATATGAGACTTTACTGAAGTTAACAGCGCTTTATTCGTGGAGTACAAGACTATTTGAGACTAGATTTTTACTTATTTATTGATTAAGAACAATACTTTATAGACATCACATTTATAACCCTCCTCCCCTCTAGTGGGGATGCTGGGGGCCTTGCAGTATAAATACCATCCCCACCTTGAAATTGTCTGCTAGGAAGGCAGAAAATGAGGAGGAGTCAGGAAGGAAAGGAATAAGGCAGAAACAAAGAGAGCGATAGAAAAGAGGGAATTCCTAGCACAGAATTTTCAGAAGATAGGGAAGATGCTTATACCGACAGGCATCCCATGGGGTTTGGGGGGGGGGGGGGGGGGGGCAGGTAGTTGTGTCAGTTACTGATTTAAGTGCCAAGGCTTACAATAAAAATGTTACATCAAAATGTTGTCGTGTTGTAGAATGTTCTGTTGAGATTGCCTTCAGCCATG
The DNA here is from genome assembly GCA_030674155.1 of Stramonita haemastoma. Classification (NCBI taxonomy): domain Eukaryota; kingdom Metazoa; phylum Mollusca; class Gastropoda; order Neogastropoda; family Muricidae; genus Stramonita; species Stramonita haemastoma. The sequence continues at coordinate 20,798,622 of CM060350.1, read as the reverse complement.
ACAAGCTGTTATCAACAGAACAACCTGCACTCTCTCTTTTTTTTTTTTTCAAAGAAGACAATGCTCTGAAGGTGGAGTATGGCGCCTATATGGCGAGGTAGTTGAAAGAGTCCTAATGCAGACTTGTCATCCAGTGTGACACACATGTTTGCAAGTGTAGATTGTTTTTGACAGAAATCAATATATACTTGGAAAAAAAAAATCTTGAGTCTCCCTTAATATTGTTTCAATTTGCGATGAATTTTTGCTTTTCAGTTCCTATCAGTACTGATAATACTTTTGGGTGTATTGCTGTCAGGCTTTTTAGTTTTTTCTCTTCTTGAATTTGTGTGTACTCCATGCCCCAAAAGGGGTGAAAGGAATTAACCCTCTTGCATTCGGACTCTGAACACAAACTGCCCCTAGATTTCGCATAATAAATAAATTGTCCAGGCACATCAGGCGGTGCTTATCCCTTTTTGCTACACTAGAGTCATAGACTCCCCTAGACCAGTCTATCGCAGGTTCCCCGGGCTCATTATAGCCGAAACTTCAACCAGCATAGACAGCTGGATCGAACTTAGTTGATCACGCTACCAGTCACACGCGCGCAATTTGTCCTCAAATCGGTCAGAACACTGCTGGCTGGCTTTTCCTCCTTTTTTCCCTCCTTCTAAGTACATACCAGCAACTATAATTACCTCCAGACATTCTACAGGGTTTCTCCTTCTAGCCTGATACAGTGATAGAGCTTTAGCATGTGGTAGCAATTAGTGATGGTCACAGTTTGATGGAAATCTGCTGTGTGTACATCCCCTGCAAATCCCAGATCAGACTTGGGGGGGGGGGGGGGGGGGGGGGGGTAATTATTCAATCTGGGCAAATCCTAAGAGGGTTAAATCTTGAAATTGATGTCAACCCCAGTGATCAAAAGCCCCCTTGAATGGGCATCTTGGAGGTGCCTTGATCCCAGGCTGTCAGATCACCAGTGCAATGCTGCAGCCATCAGGTATAATCCCTGGGCACCCTTGAGGGCAAGTCAATACACATCCCTTTGGGCCCAAAACTTTCCCCCATCCATTAGATCATGAGTGGTGGTGGTCTGGGTGCTAGTCTTTCGGATGAGACGATAAACTGAGGTCCTGTGTGTTACACATCATTATTTAGCGCACGTAAAAGAACCCACGGCAAGAAAGAGGTTGTCCTTGGTAAAATTATGTAGAAAAAGCCACTCTGATAGGGAAACAAATACAATTGCAGACAGGAAAAAAAAAAAAAAAGAGTGTCATGTGGGGGGCTGCACCTTGTAAGTGGCGACGGCGGCCATTCTTCCCTCTGGGTAGGGAGAGCAGCTCCTGGAATTTCCATGCAGGAGAAAATTCTGCATGTGGACAATCAAAGTAGGGTATAAATTAAAGTCAATTGTAATAAATCATGATACATGTTTTTGGATGCATTATTTATTTTTAGTTTGGTGGCTCGTTGATCTAGAACTAGTAGCACCTCTGCCTAGAAAGCAAGAATTGTCAGGTTTAATCCCCCCCCCCCCATTAGTGCCCAAACTGTTTCCTTCACCTGCTAGATCTTCAGTTGATGATCTGGGTGCTAGGCTTTGGGATGAGACAGTAATCCAAAGTCCCATTTGCCATCTGCATTCAGCGCAGGTGAAGGAATGCACGGCAACAAGAGACGAGAGTTGTTTCTGGCAAAATTCTGTCGAATAAAGCCACTCTCAACAAGAAACAAGGAAGAAGATGTTGTGCCCCACCACATAATGAGTCAGTTGTTAACATATTATTTACCTGTTATAGAAAGGTTATAGTTCAATACTGAAAACAGATTGAAAATCAGACAATTTTATGAAAAGTATACTACAATGTGGAATGGCAGAAAGTGGCAAAATAAGAAATTGGGAAAAGTTTTGCATGCTAGTAGGTGGTGAGGATGAGGGCTTGGGTGTTTTTACACATGCATTTTTAAAGCAAAAGGAAAGAAAATTGGGCCTGGATACTTCATGACAAGGTAGAAAAATGGCTTTAGTTTGTTTCAATCAAAATCTCAAAATCAACAACCTGACCCCCACCTACCTAAAATGGCTCCTAGCAGAAAAGGGGCTCAGGTGTAATGCGACTCATGTTGTAATGGAACATCTGAAATTAGAAAAAAGGGGGAAAGTGTTGCTGCTCCTGTAGTGATGTGCTCTTCCAGGGGAGAGAGAGAGAGAGAAAGCAGCCTGAATTTTATGCAGAGAAATCTTCCATGACTGAAATGGGCTCTCAGACAGCAGCTATCATTGCCTGTCCATATTCTCAAGCAAAAAATGCTTGTGCTGCTGTGTTAAGCATCTGACAAGTCAGGCCCAGCACCTCCAACTTTAGTGAGGGAGATAATTGTTATATTTTAAATCTTTCTGGAAAAAAAGGCAGGAGAATGGACCAAAAAGGCAACCCCCCCAAAAAACAACAACAAAAACCCCACAAAAAAACCCCAAACCCAGACGACAAAGAGGTAACAAGAAGAAATGGAACCAGGCAGAAACAAACTACAAAGAGAGGCATAGAAAAGAGGGAATTCCTAGCAGAGAATTTTCAGAACGTAGGGATGGTATTTGTACTTACACAACAGGCCCCCAGTATCCCTACAGGGGGAAGAAAAGTGGTGTACAATACAATTACAAGACAAGACAATAACAATAACCAGATTGTTTTTAAAAGCAAGCCTTAGTCTTGGTCAGTTTGTGCATGCTGAAGAAACAAAATTTTTATGTGGAATTTTTGCTGGATTTTGTTCTAATTGTAAAAGCAACTATATTTTTGAAAAGGGAAAAAATGGAAAGAAATGTTACAGACTATACAGTATACTGTACATTGGAATCGAGACCCAGGCTGTAACAGTGTCCTATCAGATGTACTGTACAAATGGGGGGCAGGATCGTATACTATTTGTATTTTATACCACTTTATTTATGTCACAGCAGATTTCTCTGCATGAAATTCGGGCCGCTCTCCCCGGGAAGAGCGCATCGCCACAAGTGCAGCACCTACCCTTTTTAAAAAATTTTTCCTGCATGCAACTGTATTTGTACTGTACTATAGCCAAATTTGTACTGTACTATAGCCAAATTTGTACTGTACTATAGCCAAATTTGTACTGTCTATAGCCAAATTTGTACTGTACTATAGCCAAATTTGTACTGTACTATAGCCAAATTTGTACTGTGCTATAGCCAAATTTGTACTGTACTATAGCCAAATTGTACTTACTATAGCCAAATTTGTACTGTACTATAGCCAAATTTGTACTGTGCTATAGCCAAATTTGTACTGTGCTATAGCCAAATTTGTACTGTGCTATAGCCAAATTTGTACTGTGCTAGCAAATTTGTACTGTGCTATAGCCAAATTTGTACTGTGACTATAGCCAAATTTGTACTGTGCTATAGCCAAATTTGTACTGTGCTATAGCCAAATTTGTACTGTGCTATAGCCAAATTTGTACTGTGCTATAGCCAAATTTGTACTGTGCTATAGCCAAATTTGTACTGTGCTATAGCCAAATTTATGTGTGCTGTTGTGCTATAGCCAAATTTGTACTGTGATGCTAATAGCCAAATTTGTACTGTGCTATAGCCAAATTTGTACTGTGCTATAGCCAAATTTGTACTGTGCTATAGCCAATTTTGGTACAATTTGTGTTCTATAGCCTGTTGTACTGTGCATAGCCGCGTTGTCAAGGTGATTTATTTATGCCCCGGGAATGTAATTTTGTGAACATCAGCACTGATCCTGCCCCCATGAAAGTCCTTCGGATGAGACTGTAAAGTGAGGCCCCATGTGCAAACTCACTGAGAGCATTTTAAGCAATGTTAAAAAATCCCGCTTTGGTTTTTGAAACCATTAGTACTGTGATGAAATGAGGCTGCAGGTTTAATTAAGTAAAACAGAACTTCTTGTTTGTCGAACGCTCAGACAGTGACTGTTGTTGTCTGTCATATGAAAGAAAACATGTTGTGCTGCCATTAACTGATTAAGCAGCTGACAAGTCAGGCCTAGCACATCCAACTTTTGCCTGGGAGAGAAAATCGTAAGTCTTTCTGGAAAAAGGTAGGAGAATGGACCAAGAAGGCAAAAAATTGATGAATAGGAGGTGACAAATAGAAAAGCAGCAAGGCAGAAACAAAGAGAGGAATAGAAAAGAGGGAACTCCTAGCACAGAATTTCCAGAAGGTGAAGATGCTATTGATACTAACAGGCCCCATGCATCCACACAGGGAAGTAAAACAGAACAAAAGTTAGAACAGTAAAAACAGATTATCTATATATAGGGAGTCATTGATGATAATAACATCAACAAATGTGATGGTCTAGTAGTAGTAGTAGGCACCCATCAGTCTTGGAAGACAGGAGTTGCACTCTAGTCTTTAGAGTGCAAAGCCTGGGTAAGTAAGTATGTGGGGCAAGCTGTTACCCATGCAGCAGACCCCCTCTCCACGCCATTGGAATAATCATTGGAAAGGCAATGGCCGATACGAATGGTTCCAGTACCGTCACATAGGTACTGGTGATGGTCTACCACTTGAAAAAGTGGTAGAGTTGCATTGCACCAGAAGCAAATTTTTTCAGTTGTTTACATGATAATTGATCTGCAATAGAAAGGCTATTCAATACTCGAAATGGATCGAAAATAGGACAATTCTTTGAAAAGTTATTACAAATTGAAGTGACAGACTGCAGGAAGTGGCAACATGAGAAATTGACGTTTTTCATCATAATAGGTTGTCAGAATGAGGGCTTCGGTGTTTTTTTTATAATGCATTTTAAAGCAAAAGGAAACCTAATTATGCCTTGATATTTCAATACAGGGGGCAGGATAGCTAAGTGGTCAGAGCACCCACTTTCCCCTCGTCAAGTTAAGCAGCATTGAGCTTGGTTACCAGTTGGATGGGTGACCGTTTTCGCACCTTGGCTTCAGCACAGTCCCGCAGTTCACCCAGCTGTCAGTGGGTACCTGCCCTCTTTAAGGTCAGGGAAGGTAAAGCAGCGAGGGAGAGGAGATGGGCGCTGTCCTTGATATGCTGGCCCCTAGAGAAGCTGAGGTCTCTGACGCCTTGCTCTCCTACGACTGCCTAGGTTATGGGACACCTTTATCTTAATTTTTTTTTTTAAATTTCAGTACAAGGTAGAAGAATGGCTATAGTTTTATAATAATCAGAATATCAAAATTGACAACCTGACCCCACCTGCCTAAAATGACCCGTATCAGAAAAGTGGGTGAGGTGCCAAGTGACTGATTTCATGGTGGAGCGTCACAAACATGATATCATCCTTGTCATCAGTGATTTCAAAGGGTGGATCCGTGGTCTACAGGAAATGCCCCTGCCTAGAAAGTGAAGTCTGGGTTCAAAGAGTATGGTAGTTCAATCCCTGTTTATGCCCGAAACTTTTCGCCCATCCACAAGACCATGAGTGGTGGTCTGGGTGCTGGTCTTTCGGATGAGGCAATAAAACTGAGGTCCCATTACTATACATAACACCTATTTAGCACACGTAAAAGAACCCAAGGCAACAAGAGAGTTGTCAGTGGCAAAATTCTGTAGAATTTTCCCCCATCCACTAGACCATGAGTGGTGGTCTGGTGCTGGTCTTTCGGATGAGGCAATAAGATTGAGGTCCCATTACTATATATATATATACATAACAACTATTTAGCGCACATAAAAGAACCCAAGGCAGCAAGAGCGTGGTCAGTGGCAAAATTCTGTAGAAGAAAAAGCCACTCTGAAATTACAAGTGCAGACAGGAAAAGACAAAAAAAAATAATGGGTGGCACTGCTCTTGTGGCAATGCGCTGTCTTCCCAGGGAGAGCAGCTGGGAATTTCTCACTGGGAAATCTGCAGTGACTTGAAGTGCTATACAAACATTGAAACAACATGTTCAGTGTTGCCTGTCTGAATAATATAATTTTGTTCCTCAACTAGAACTCTGAGGTTCACCAATGGTGAGAGTTTCCGTATGTGGCAGTTTTTTTTGCCCACCATGAAGGTAGCCGCGTTCCAACTTCAGGGAGTCTGTCTGAATAAAGTTCAGTTTCATTGTTTGGTTTAAATTTTAATCACTTTCCCCCCTTGACTCAGTTTATAATGTGCTTGCTGATGTGGTTTTGTGGTCTGCTTGGCTTAAAACTAACAAAACATGAACATTGATCTATTCACTGTCCTCTGTGTGTGTGTGTGTGTGTGTGTGTATGTGTGTGTGTGTGTGTGTGTGTGTGTGTGTGTGTGTGTGTGTGTGTGTGTGCGCGTGCGGGTGTGTGTGTGTGTGTGTTTGCGTGCGGGTGTGTGTTTGTTTGACTCTTTGAGTGTGTGTTGTGTGTGTGTGTGTGTGTGTGTGTGTGTGTGTGTGTGTGTGTGTGTGTGTGTGTGTGTGTGTGTGTGTGTGAGTGAGTGAAGTGAGTGAGTGAGTGAGTGAGGAGTGAGAGAGAGAGATATATTAATCCAGTATAAGTGTGTCTGTGTCTGTCTCAGTGTCTGCATATAGCTGTAACTTGTAAGAATGTGTGTGTCTGTGTCTGTGTCTGTGTGTCTGTGGGTGTGTATATGTTACACACACACACACACACACACACACACACACACACACACACACACACACACACACACACACACACACACACACACACACACTCTCTACACACACACACATTCTACTATACACACACACACACACACACACACACACACACACACACACACACACACACACACACACACACACACACACCACACACTGAAACACACACTCACACACACACAGAAACACACACACACACACACACACACACACAGAAACACACACACACACACAACACACACACACAACACACAACACATACACACACACACTACACACACACACACACACACACTACAACTACACACACACACACACAACACACAACACACACACACACACACACACACACACACACACACACACACACACACACACACACACACACCTAAGGAGAGTGTGTGTTGGTGTTTACTCACTCACATGCACACATGTGTGCAACTTGTACACATGCATAACGCTCCAGTACTTTTTGCATATATTTGCCCGGAGCATTCATCCTCCAAATGACAGACCAGTAATTGGGGCGGGGGCAATTTGCGGGTAGCCATTATATACCATGGCCCAGCAGAGAAAGAAAAAGTAATTAACGGCCGTTATTGTCGGTAATCCGTCGCTGGCTGGTTGGAAGGGGGCTGGCAAACTGTGAACATACGGGCGCAGGTGACCTTTTTTACCTCTTTTCCTTTTTATCGGTCAGTGTTTTTGCGAGTGTTGATCTATAGTTTTTCTGCTGGGAAAAAGGTGCCTGAGAAGGAGTCCCTTCAATGAGGAATGCGTGGCCTGTGTCAAATCTGACTTTTTGCTCCCCAAAGTTGGAATGGGAATGGGGCCACCTGAATATTGGCTGGGAGGAGAGGGGGGAGGGGGGGGGGGGGAGTCGCGTATGCGAAAACCTCACTATTGGTGAACCTTGGAGCTCTAGCCGATGAACACCCCCCCTCCCCTCCCCCAAAAAAGCAACAAAAAACAAACCCATAACAAAAACAAATTCATGGGCAGTCTGAAGACTCATCTTTTCCAAACAGTTTTCTTTTTCTTTTCTTTCATTTACAGTCTCTTGGTCTAGAGTGTGTCTGTAATCTGTGTGTGTGTGTGTGTGTGTGTGTGTGTGTGTGTGTGCGTTGTGTGTGTGGTTTAAAAATTCTGTCATTCGATCCAACTGGAATGATTAAGCCCACTTCTCTGATGAAAGGCGGAACGGGCTTTAACATGTGTTCCAGATGTTCTGCGTACCTTTGCTCACAGATTAAGTCTAGTTGGAAGAACTTTCTGGGGAATGGAGTTTGTACTAATGCTAATTCCACTCTAGTTAGCATGATATTTCACTGCAAAAATGTATTGATTATAAAAAAAAAGATGAAAATACACAATAGCAGTGCACGAAGTCCAGGCCAAATTTCTTTTTTTTTTTTTTTTGTCTTCACAATCTCCTGAACCACACGAAGATTTTTTCATCACTGTCAGGATCATCTAAAACCTCATTTACTCCTTTTTTTTTATCTGTGCAAAGTCATTGATGCCTTCAACGAGAAGGGTCAGCCATTTTGAACAAGTACAATCCAAGCAGTTGTGCAAAATAACACAAAACATGAGCTAAAGAACCGATTGTTTTTGCCACATTTCTGCAGCTAGATGTTGCCAAGCAACAGAAGAGCGATCTGCACCATTTTTTTTTTGTTAATTCCCTTTAACTGTAGTCAAGGAAGCTGGCTTGTTAACGTCAAATTTGTCACCCTGGAAATTTTTCCGGGTTGTAGGCGTATATATAGACGAGCACATTTAGTCAGGGAAAATTTTCGGGCTGGGGCAGACAAGGGGTTAAGTCACACAGTGTTTATTAATATTACATTTGGTTGTGTGTTTCTTTCTGTTGCAGTGTGCAATTTTGTGGTCCACGATCGCTGTATGAGGACAGTGGTCTCCCCTTGCTCCAGTATCGCTACCAATCTCATCAAGGTAAGTTACTCCGAGCCGACTCATCCCACCTACATACATTGTTGTTGTTGTTGTTGTTGTTGTGCGTTCCCCAGCTTAACACTCTGGGGGTCTGTCAGTGTCACCCAGAATGTGCACTGTATCTGACTCACTCATCCCACCTGGGAATCGCTAGTGTGAGATTAAATTTTCACAGTGAATGAGAAGTTTGTGTGTTTGATTGTTTTCAAGTACCTCGCCACATAGGCATATATACATTGATTCATTCATACACCATAATGTGTACATATTTATGTGGATGACTGCACATGCAGGCAGGTAGCAGCAGCATGCCTGCATGCATGCACACATACGCACACACACACACACACACATACACACACACACACAATACACACACATACACACACACACACACACACACACACACCCTCTGCGTCCTCTACACACACACTACACTCCATCTCGTCTCTCTGTCTCTGTCTCTCTCACACACAACACTCACACTCGTGTGTGTGTGTCTCACACACACACACACACACACACACACACACACACACACACACCACCCACACACACACACACACACACACACACACACACACACACCCACACACACACACCACCCCACACACACTCACACACACAGACACACCACACACACAGACACACACATGCACACACATTTTTTTTACTTTTGCTTTCAAAATCTTGTGTCAGGGGCTATTTTTTTTACTTTTTTTTTTCAGAACCCTGTGGCCCACTGCTGGTCAGAGCCCGGGCACTTCAAACGTAAATTCTGCAATGTCTGTCGCAAACGTCTGGAGGATAGCACCACCGCCATTCGCTGTGAAAGTGAGTGTGACTTGTCCTTCTCTCCTTCGCTTTACTTTATTTATTTTTTTTTCACTATACACCTTTGATACCACTTTATGTCACAGCAGATTTCTCTGCGTGAAATTCGGGCTGCTCTCCCCACCTTGGGAGAGCGCGTCGCCACAAGTGCAGCGCCTACCCATTATTTTTTTCCCCCTGTCTGTGACTGTATTTGTTTCCCTATCAGAGTGGCTTTTTTCTACTGAATTTTGCCAGGGACAACTCCCTTGTTGCCGGTCCTCCCTCCCAGTCTCCACAGAGCTTCTTGACCACTGGGGATAGGGGTCAGTCAGGCCAGATCCTCTTTCATTGGTCACTGGGGGGATATAGGGGTCAGTCAGGCCAGATCCTCTTTCATTGGTCACTGGGGGATAGGGGTCAGTCAGGCCAGATCCTCTTTCATTGGCACTGGGGGATAGGGGTCAGTCAGGCCAGATACCTCTTTCATTGGTCACTGGGGGGATAGGGGTCAGTCAGGCCAGATCCTCTTTCATTGGCCACTGGGGGGATAGGGGTCAGTCAGGCCAGATCCTTTTCATTGGCCACTGGGGGATAGGGGTCAGTCAGGCCAGATCCTCTTTCATTGGCCACTGGGGGGATAGGGGTCAGTCAGGCCAGATATCCTCTTTCATGGTACGGACACAGTGTCATTTTCCCTGACATCATCCCTAAGTTAATGTGGCCACCTGAGGGGGAATATGTGGCATCCAGATCACCAGAAAACTCTCTCTTTCATGTAAAGTAACAAACTGTGTGTAGGGTCAGTCGGCAGATCATCATTCAGTGTGTAATGAGGGGTGTTTGGGCCCATCAGTGCCAATGCCAGATCATTTATTATTCCCTTGTATATAGGTAGGTCAGCATCATGTGCTTTTTCATTGGTCACTGGGGGGATATAGTAGGGGTCAGTCAGGCCAGATATATCCTCTTTCAGGAACGCACGTGTCATGTTCCCTGAACATGCTCCCTGAAGGTGAATGTGGCAGCCTGAATGGTGTGCGAAAATGGACCTGCTGTGCATACGCAGAAATCTCACCTTCGGTGAACAACCTGGAGTTCTACTAAAAAGTAACCCATGAAACCTTAAAAAACAAAAATCTGTGTGTAGGGCAGAGTAGATGATTGTCATGTCAGTGTGTAATGAGGTTGTGTGTTGGTTGGTATCCACAGTGCACCAATCCAGCATGTTTATATTCTTTGAGGATAGTGAATAAACACTCATGTGCTTTTTTACATCCAGTCCCCGTGTGTATGCAGTTTTGTAAATTTTGTCATCTGTTCCCACCGGCACACAATGGCCTACTCTTTCAAAAAGCGGAACAGGATTTAACGTGTGTGCAAAGTGTTCTGCCTGCATTCGCACACGGGGCCTCGGTTTATAGACTCATCCGAAGGACTTTTGGGAAGAGTGGAGTCTGCACTGATGTTAACTCCAGGGGAAAAATCCCCTCGAACGGAATTGAACTCGGGTCATCAGATTGTGAGCCAATATTCTGACCACTAGGCTATCCTACCCCCCTCCCCCAGCATAACTCAGTCAAGGGTCCAAGGCCCAGTGCTAAAATTAGCCCCTTCCATTTGACCAAGTCCAAGTGCGGTCAGTTATCTGCTATGGTTAGCATCAGCTGGAATGGATGGGATAGGATTTAATGGATTGGATAGACAATGGATATGCGATTTTGATGTGATATGGGAATTCAAATGGGATTGGATTAATGAAAGGGATGTGATTTGGAATTGGATGAATGTGATGAATGAGTGATTTGTTGAAAAGTGAATGGGAATGGGAATTGAATGGAATGGGATAGATAGCAGCTGAGAGTGAGGTGAAAGTGAAGGGGGAAACTATGACTACAGTTGTGTGTGTGTGGTTGTCTTTGTTTCAGTCTGCGAATATTATGCACATTTGGACTGTCAGGATTTTGTGGTCAGTGACTGCAAAGAGTGCTCCACTTACCAGCCACACAAGGTCAGCAACTGTTCTCTGTGTGTGTATGTGTGTGTTTGTGTGTACTGTGTGTTGTGTTGTGGTGTGTGTGTGTGTTGTGTGATGTCTGTGTGTGTGTGTGTGTGTGTGTGTTGTGTGTGTTGTTGTGTGTGTGTGTGTGTGTGTGTGTGTGTGTGTGTGTGTGTGTTGTGTGTGTGTGTGTGTGTGTGTTGTGTGTGTGTGTGTGTTGTGTGTGTGTGTGTGTGTGTGTGTGTGTTGTGTGGTGTGTGTGTGTGTGTGTGTGTGTGTGTGTGTGTTGTGTGTGTTGTAGTGTGTTGTGTGTGTGTGTGTGTGTTGTGTGTGTGTGTTGTGTGTTGTGTGTGTTGTGTGTGTGTGTGTGTGTGTGTTTTGTGTTGTGTCTGTTTTGTGTTGTTGTGTTGTTGTCTTATGTTGTTGTCTTGCTATCTGTCTTCATGTCTTGTATCTCTCTGTCTTCCATGTCTGTATTCTCTTCGTCTTTCCATGTCTTTATCTTCTGTCTTCCATGTCTTTATGCTATCTGTCTTCCATGTCTTTTCTTCTGTCTTTCATGTCTTTATCTCTGTCTTCATGTCTTTATCTTCTGTCTTCCATGTCTGTATCTCCCTGTCTTTATCTTCTGTCTTCCATGTCTTTATCTTCTGTCTTCCATGTCTTTATCTCCTGTCTTCCATGTCTTTATCTCTGTCTTCCATGTCTTTATCTCTGTCTTCCATGTCTTATCTCTCTGTCTTCCATGTCTTTATCTTCTGTCTTCCATGTCTTTATCTTCTGTCTTCCATGTCTTTATCTTCTGTCTTCCATGTCTTTATCTCCTGTCTTCATGTCTTTATCTTCTGTCTTCCATGTCTATTTTCTGTCTTCCATGTCTGTATCTTCTGTCTTCCATGTCTTTATCTTCTGTCTTCCATGCTTTTATCTTCTGTCTTCCATGTCTTTATCTTCTGTCTTCCATGTCTTTATCTTCTGTCTTCCATGCTTTTATCTTCTGTCTTCCATGCTTTTATCTTCTGTCTTCCAAGTCTTTATCTGCTGTCTTCCAATCTTCTGTCTTCCATGTCTTTATCTTCTGTCTTCCATGTCTTTATCTTCTGTCTTCCATGTCTTTATCTTCTGTCTTCCATGTCTTCATCTCCTGTCTTCCATGTCTTTATCTTCTGTCTTCTGTCTTCCATATCTTTATCTTCTGTCTTCCATGTCATTATCTTCTGTCTTCCATGTCATTATCTCCTTCTGTCTTCCATGTCATTATCTCCTTCTGTCTTCCATGTCATTATCTCCTTCTGTCTTCCATGTCATTATCTCCTGTCTTCCATGTCATTATCTTCTGTCTTCCATGTCATTATCTCCTTCTGTCTTCCATGTTATTTTCTGTCTTCCATGTCATTATCTCCTTCTGTCTTCCACATCTTTATCTTCTGTCTTCCATATCTTTATGTCCTGTCTTCCATATTGTTGTTCAACATGATGATTTGTAATGTCGACAGGACTTTATCGTACAGTACCACATTGTTGTTCAACATGATGATTTGTGGTGTGTGTCATGTCAACATATTGTTCAACATGATGATTTGTGGTGTGTGTAATGTCAACATTGTTGTTCAACATGGTGATGTGTTTATGTGTGTGTCGTGTGAACAGGACTTTATCGCACAGTACCACAATGCTGAATCCACATTGTTCAACATGATGATTTGTCATGTTGACAGGACTTTATCGTACAGTACCATATTGTTGTTCAACATGATTTGTCATGTCGACATATTGTTCAACATGATGATGTGTTATGTCGTTATGTGGACAGGACTTTATCGTCCAGTACCACATTGTTGTTCAACATGATTTGATGTGTGTGTCATGTCGACATATTGTTCAACATGATGATTGTTGTGTGTATAATGTCAACAAATTGTTCAACATGATGATTGTTGTGTGTATAATGTCAACAAATTGTTCAACATGATGATTGTTGTGTGTGTAATGTCAACAAATTGTTCAACATGATGATTGTTGTGTGTGTAATGTCAACAAATTGTTCAACATGATTTGTTATGTGGACAGGACTTTATCATACAGTACCACATTGTTGTTCAACATGATGATTTGTTTTGTTGTCGTGTGGACAGGACTTTATTTTTCAGTACCACATTGTTGTTCAACATGATTTGTCATGTCGACATATTGTTCAACATGATGATTTGTTATGTGACAGGACTTTATCGTACAGTACCATAATGCTGAATCCATATTGTTGTTCAACATGATGATTTGTGGTGTGTGTTATGTCGGTATATTGTTCATCATGAGGATTTGTTGTGTGTGTAATGTCGACAGGACTTTATCGTACAGTACCATAATGCTGAATCTATATTGTTCAACATGCTGATTTGTTGTTGTCGTCATGCCGACAGGACTTTATCGTCCAGTACCACCACTGGAGGGAGGGGAACCTGCCCCCCAACTCGAAGTGCGTGGTGTGCAAGAAGACGTGCTGGTCTGCCGAGTGTCTGGCCGGCATGAGGTGTGAGTGGTGCGGAGTGACGGTGAGTGACCCCCCCCTGCTCTGTTTCGCTCTGGTCTGTCTGTCTGTCTGTCTGTCTGTCTGTCTGTCTGTCTGTCTGTCTGTCTGTCTGTCTGTCTGTCTGTCTGTCTGTCTGTCTGTCTGTCTATCTATCTATCTATCTATCTATCTAACTATATCTATATATCTTAGATCTATCTATCTACCCTTCTCTGGTTTGCTCCCTTAATCTTCGTTTTAACGTCCCTTCGCACCCCACCCCACCCCTGTCTACCCCTCTCCTCACATACATGAACACACACGCATGTGCGCACACACATGCAGGCAGGCAGGCAGGCAGGCCCGCACGCACACACGCACACACCACACACGCACACACACTCATGCACACACATACACACACACACACACACACACACACACACACACACACACACACACACACACACACACACACACACACACACACACTCTCTCTCTCTCTCTTTTTTTTTTTTCTCTCTCTCTCTTTTTTTCTCTCTCTCTCTCACTCTCTCTCTGTCTCTCTCTGTCTCTCTCTCTCTCTGTCTCTCTCTCTCTCTGTCTCTGTCTCTCTCTCTCTCTGTCTCTGTCTCTCTCTCTCTTGTTGGGATGTCCAGGGACTGTTTCAGTGTAAATTATATCCCCCCCACTTACTGGCAAATCTGTGCTAGAAATTTGCTTCTTTTTTTTTCTATCTTTCTCTTTATTTCTGTCTTTCTTCTTACCATTTTGTCATCTGTCTTGTGCATTTTCTGCCTTCTCTGCCCTCTCACCTGCCTTTTTTGCACATGATGGCCTACTCTTCTGAAAGGCGGAATAGATTTTTAATGTGTGCTAAAGATGTCTGCATGCGTTTGGGTTCGGGGCCTCGGTTTACTCACTCACTCACTCACTCAGTCCCATGTCCCAAAGGACGTAGGGGGGACATGAGAGAAGACGCAACGGAGATCTTTTTCCATGCTTCACGATCCTGTGTGGCTAGTAGGAGGCGTTGCAGGGGTTGGGCAGTCCAGTCTTTGATGTTGTCAACCCATGATTTCTTTTGGCGGCCTCTTCTTCTTTTGCCCTCGACTGTTCCTTGCAAGATGGTTTTTGCTAGGGTGTTGTGTCTTGTGGTGTGACCAAACCACATCAGCTTTCTCCTCTTTATGGTGGAGAGCAAAGGCTCTTGGGGGCCCACACGCTTTTTGATTTCCTCTTTCACATAGTTATTGGTCTTGTGTTCTTTGTATGATATTTTGAGGAGTCTTCTGTGGCACTTGTTCTCGAATGCTGGGATTCTTCTCTCTAACTCTGCTGTCAGAGTCCATGATTCACAGCCATATAGGAGGATAGATATTACGAGGGATTTGTAGAGGTGGTATTTGGTGCAGAAGCTGATGTTGTTGCTTCTGATGATCCTCTGGAGTCTGACTAGAGCAGATGTTGCTGTTGCAATGCGAGCTTTCACCTCATTGTTTGATGTGCCATCTTTTGTTAGGATGGAGCCTAAGTATTTGAATTGGCTCACCTCTTCCAATATTTCTCCATTCATCTTTATTTCCGTGCTGTCATTACTCGCGCTGTTGACCATGATCTTCGATTTCTCTGTACTGACCTCCATGCCGTATGCGCTCGCTCGGTCTGTTAGACTGTCTGTGAGGATTTGCAGTTCTTGTTTGCTGCTGCCCATGAGGTCAATGTCATCTGCAAATCTGAGGTTGCAAAGGGGTCTTCCACCAATGGAGATGGAAGTGTGGTGGTTTTGCAGTGTCTCTGTCATGATGTTTTCGAGGAAGAGGTTGAAGAGTACAGGTTTACAGTCTCATCCAAAAGATTTTAACATTCAGTTTGTCTCTTCATAGAAAAGACGAGGCTGGGAATCAAACCCAGAACCACACAGTTTACTTGTTGGCAGGTGAACGTCTTAACCATCCTGCCCCCCTCGTTTGCTTGTTCAGTTTTTTTTTTTTTTTTTTTTATAATTTGGGAGAGAAAATAGCTCTGTCTTCCTTTCATGATAAAATTTAACCCATCTCTTCCACCCTTCCCTCTCTCAAGTCTTTCTCTCCGAATTTCACCAGCCTTCTCTCTCTCCGTCTCTGTGTTTCAGTCTCTGTGTCTCTCTCTCTCCGAATTTCCACCAGCCTTCTCTCTCTCTCTCTCTCTCTCTCTCTCTCTCTCTCTCTCTCTCTCTCTCTCTCTCTCTCTCTCTCTCTCTCCCTCCCTCCCTCCCTCCCTCCCTCCCTCTCTCTTTCTGTCTCTCTCTTTCTCTGTGTCTCTGTGGCAAAAAATCTGAAACTGTGACGAATAATCTGAATCCAAATCAGTGTCTCTGTGTTTCTCTCTGTCTGTATGTCTGTTTGTTTCTTCCCTTTCCATCCTCCCCCCCCCCACCCCTCCTAATCTCTTTTCTCCACCCTCCCCTCTCTCAGTCTTTCTCCCAGAATTTCACCAGCCTTCTCTCTCTCTCTCTCTCTCTCTCTCTCTCTCTCTCTCTCTCTCTCTCTCTCTCTCTCTCTCTCTCTCTGTGTCTCTGTCTCTGTGTCTGTCTCTGTGTGTCTATCTCCCAGAATTTCACCAGCCTCCTGTCTGTCTGTCTCTATCTCTCTCTGTCTCTCTCTGTCTCTCTCTGTCTCTCTGTCTGTCTGTTTGTCTGTCTGTCTGTCTCTCTCTGTCTCTGTCTCTCTCTCTCTCTGTCTCTCCTCTCTCTCTCTCCCCCTCCCTCCCTCTCTCTGTATCTTTTCCCAGAATTTCACCAGCCTTCTCTCTCTCTCTCTCTCTCTCTCTCTCTCTCTCATCTCCTCTCTCTCTCTCTCTCTCTCCTCCTCTCTCTCTCTCTCTCTCTCCCCTCCCTCCCTCCCTCCCTCCCTCC
>CM060350.1:20751837-20776837 GCA_030674155.1 Stramonita haemastoma | reverse complement strand
GTGTCTTGTTTCTGGTATTTATGTATGTTGTTGTTGTTGTGTATTGTTATTACTTGTATGTATGTTGTTGTTGTGTCTTGTTTCTGGTATTTATGTATGTTGTTGTTGTTGTTGTTGTTGTTGTGTATTGTTATTACTTGTATGTATGTTGTTGTTGTGTCTTGTTTCTGGTATTTATGTATGTTGTTGTTGTTGTTGTGTATTGTTTGTTACTGGTATGTATGTTGTTGTTTCTTTTTGTATAGGTATGTATGTATGTGTATGTTGTTGTTGTTATTATTTGTTGTTACTGGTATGTATGTTGTTTCTTGTTGTTGTCTCTTGTTGTTACTGGTATGTATGTATTTGTTGTCTCTTGTTGTTACTGGTATGTTTATGTTGTTGTTGTTTATCATTACTGGTATGTATGTTTATGTTGTTGTTGTTTCTTGTTACTGGTATGTTTGTGTATGTTGTTGTTTATTGTTGTTACTGGTATTGTTGTGTTATTACTGGTATGTATGTTTGTTGTTGTTTCTTGTTGTTACTGGTATGTATGTTGTTGTTGTTTATTGTTACTAGTATGTATGTGTATGTTGTTGTTGTGTACTGTTGTTACTGGTATCTATGTATGTATGTATGTATGTATGTATGTATGTATGTATGTATGTATGTATGTATGTAATGTATGTATGATGTGTCGTTGTGTCTTGTTGTTACTGGTATGTATGTATGTATGTTTAATGTCGTTGTTGTGTCTTGTTGTTACTGGTATGTATATATGTATGTTGTTATTGTTTGTTGTTACTTGTATTTATGTTGTTGTTTCTTGTTGTTACTTGTATGTATATTTATGTTTGTTTTTTCTTGTTGTTACTGGTATGTTTATGTTTTTGTTGTTGTTGTTACTGGTATGTTTATGTTGTTGTGCCCTGCAGGAGGCAGCTCTGAAAACATTCCACATATCGGATGACCCCACGAACTACTACATCACCGAGATCTGTGATTCCGGCAAGAGCCTGCTAGAGGGCGCCCTCAAGTCGTGCCACGTGTCCGATGACCCGCGCAAGCACCTGTCTGACCCCTCGGATTCAGGTCGGTGTTGGCTGTTTGTCGTGTCATGTCGAGTTTGTTGTTGTTGTTTTGTGAAGTTTTTTTTTTTCCTGTCTTTCTGTGTCGTTTCTGTGTGCCTTTTCCCACGCTGCTTATTTCGATCTCCCTGCCACAGCCATTCCCAGACTCGTTATGTTGCATTCCCAGTGTTGAAAAGTCCATAGGACTCGCCAATGTCAGGCCACCATGGGCCACTAGCCAGAGGGGCCCTGCACTGCTGCTGGGTCACTTTGGTGGCGTTGAGTGGTGCCTGTTCTGAACTAACAGGCGCAGGACACATTTTTTTGTTTTGTTTTGGTTTTGGACGTTTTTATTTTCCTTTTGTACATTTTTCGGAAGAGTAGTAGGCCATTGTGTGCAGGTGGGTACGGATGGATGGCGAAATTTACACACAGGGACTGGTTGTAAAACAATGCACATGAGTGCTTATTCCATTATCCTCGAAATAAAAGAATAAATAAAAAGAAAAGTGTTTCCTGTTGATAGGGGCAGGATAGAGCGCTCGCTTTCCCCAAGTTCAGCAACATCGAGCATGGTTACCAATGGGATGGGTGACCGTTTTTACGCCTTGGCTTCAGTACAGTTCACCCAGCTGTCAATGGGTACCTGCCCTCTTTAGGTCAGGGAAGGTAAAGCAGCGAGGGAGAGGAGATGGGCGCCGCCCTCAACATGCTGGCCCCTAGAGATGCTGAGGTTTCTGATGCCTCACTCCCCTATGACCGCCTAGGTTATGGGACACTTAACCTTTGTACAAGTCCTTCGGATGAGACTTTAAACCGAGGCCCCATGTGTGAACGCACGCAGAACATCTTGTGCATACTTTCAACCCTGTTCCTCTTTTGTAAGAGTAGGCCATTGTGTGCCGGTGGGAACAGATGACATTTACAAAACTGCATACACACGGGGGACTGGATGTGAATGAGCACACAAGTACTTATCCCATTATCCTCGATAGAAAAGAATAAAATAGAAATAAATATATAAAAAAAATACTAAAAAAAAACCCATTTTTATTCATTTTTATCATGTTGTACATTGTTGTATATCATGAAATGCGATTTTTGATGTAAAAAAGCAAGCAAAATATTTACTCAAAGCATAATGAAATATAATAAAGTATAAGAGAAATTAGGAAAATCAGAAGAAGAGAGAGAACCCCCCCCCCCCAAAAAAAAAAACAACAACAAAAAAAAACTTACACACACATACTCACACAAATATGCTAAAGTTATAGCGAGAAGAAAGATGAGATAGCTAGACGGAGAAACAAACAGATAGACAGAAGACACAGACAAACATCGACAGAGGTCGCAATATAGATGGTATGTTTTACATGGGTTAGTATAATTTTTTTCTATGAAGGTTCTGTCATTTAACGTAAAAAACCATGATTATAGCAAATAAAAGCATTCAACAGATATTCAAAAACTTAATTTTCATCACTAACCAAGGCCTTATATGAAGTCCATTCAAGAGAAAAAGCCGCTGCTGTAGTCTAGTGGTTAGGGCGTTGGACTCGTAATCTAAATGTTGCGGGTTCGATCCCAGCTTTCGGCTATGGCGTTGTGCCCTTGGAAAAGGCACTTTACGGCTATTTTCTCACCCCACCCAGGTGTAAAAGGGGTACCAACCTTGTGTTGGGGGTTAACCCTGCGATAGACTGACGTCCGATCCAGGGGGAGTGTATGACTCTCAGTCGCTTAACGCCACAGAAACCGGGATAAGCACGGCCTGATGAGCCTTAGGCTCGGGACAGACTTTAACATACACAGAGGGGACTGGATGTAAAAAAACGCACGAGTGCTTATCCCATTATCCTCGATAGAAAAGAATGAAATAAAAATAAAATTAAAAATACGTAATTTATGTGTACAGGAGAGCGAGAGCTGGATGAGAACGGCCCCATTCGTGCTCAGCTGAAGACGCCTGACGGGAAGCGACCCTCCATCTTCCTGCGCTACAGAGAAAAGAATCCCGACAGAGGCTACATCCGCGTGTATCCCGGAGCATTACGGTCAGTGTGGAGTGGCTAGGAGAGAGAGATCCTTGTACGTTACTCTGTGTGTGGGAGGGGTGGAGTGGGGTGGGGGTGTGGGTGTGTGTGTGTGTGGGTGGGTGGGTGGGTGGTGTGGGGGGGGGGGGGTGTTTGTGTGTGTGTGTGCGTGTGTGTGTGTGCGTGTTTGTGTGTGTGTGATTTTGTGTGTGTTTTGTGTGTTGTGTGTGTGTGTGTGTGTGTGTGTGTGTGTGTGTGTGTGTGTGTGTGTGTGTGTGTGTGTGTGAGAGAGAGAGGGAGGGAGTGTGGTGTGGTGTGTGTGTGTGTGTGTGTGTGTGTGTGTGTGTGTGTGTGTGTGTGTGTGTGTGTGTGTGAAAGAGAGAGAGAGAGAGAGAGAGTGTGTGTGTGTGTGTGTGCGTATGTGCGCAAAAAAAACAAACAAAAAAAATTAAAAAAAGTCTTAGCCATGCTGCCACCACCTTCCTCCTCCTACCTTTTCATTGGTTTTAATTAATGTGTGTGTTTTTTTTTATTCCCCACTGTGTTGCAGGGTGTCGGTGACTTACAAGAACATCCCGGTGACACGGGAGACCACAGCTAACGAGGTCATCACCATGGCGCTGCGCAAATTTGGAGTAGAGGTGTGTGTGTGTGTGTGTGTGTGTGTGTGTGTGTGTGTGTGTGTGTGTGTGTGTGTGTGTGTGAGAGAGAGAGAGAGAGAGAGAGAGAGAGAGAGAGAGAGAGAGAGAGATTGTGTGTGTGTGTGTTTTATTTTATTTATTTATTTTATTTATTCTTTTATATCAAGGATAACAGAATAAGCAATCGTGCTTTTTTTTTTTCATCCGGTCCCCGTGTGTATGCAGTTTTGTAAATATTGTCATCTGTTCCCATGTGTGTGTGTGTGTGTGTGTGTGTGTGTGTGTGTGTGTGTGTGTGTGTGTGTGTGTGTCAGTCAGTGAGTGAGTCAGAGTGTGTGAGTCAGTCAGTGAGTGAGTCAGTGTGTGAGTCAGTGAGTGAGTGAGTGAGTGAGCGAGCAAGCGAGAGACAGAGAGAGTGTGAGTGTTAGTGTGTGTGGTGAGGGTGTGGTGTGTGTTTTTGAGGAACAAAAACAAAAAAAGCAACAAATGAACAAAAAAAGATGACTATAATGACAATGGTGATGATGACAATAATGATGACTAAATGATGATGATGATAATGATGAGGGTGATGACAGTAATGAGGATAGTGATGACTATGATATTGATGATAAATATGACAGTAGTAATGAAAATGATTATGATGATGATAACTATGGTGATGATAATGACTACAATAAACGTGGTAATGATGATGATAACAATGGTGATAATGATGACTACAATTATGATGATGAAAATAACGATTATGGTGATGGTAATAATGATGACGATAATGATGACTATAATAATGATGATAATAAGAATAATGATGAAGATGATAATGATGATAATAGTGACGATGTTAACGATGGTTATAATGACAACGATAACGATGATGATAATGAAGATATGATGAGGATATTAATAATGACAATAATGATGATAATAATGATGGTAATAATGATGGTAATAATGGTGATAGTAATGAAGATAATGATGAGGACAAAGACAGTGATGATGAAGATAAAAGGATATTAATGACGGTAATGATGACAATAATGATGAAAATAATGATGAGGATAATGATGATGATAATAATAACAATGATGATAACAATGAAGATAATGATGAGGATATTAGTGACGGTAATGATGATGATAATAACGAAGGTAATGATGATAATAACGACGATAATGATGCTGATGACAGGACATCCAGACAGAGAGCATCAGCAGATAATAATGAAGATAATGATAATAATGAAAATAATGACGATAATGATGGTGATGACAGGACATCCAGGCTGCGAACATAAGCAGATAATAATGAAGATAATGATAAGGATAACAATGATGACGATAATGATGAAAACGATGACGATGGTGATGACAGGACCTCCAGGTGGAGAACATCAGCAGATAACAGTGAAGATAACGATGATGACAATGATAACGACGATGATGATGATGACAATGATAACAACGATGATAACGATGGTGATGACAGGACATCCAGGCTAAGAACATCAGCAGATAATAATGAAGATAACGATGATGATAATGAAAATAGTGATGATAATGATAATGATAACGACGATAACGATGGTGATGACAGGACATCCAGGCTAAGAACATCAGCAGATAATAATGAAGATAACGATGATGATAATGAAAATAGTGATGATAATGATAACGACGATAATGATGGTGATGACAGGACATCCAGGCGGAGAACATCAGCCTGATGGAGGTACTGCTGGACAAAGGGTGACGGAGAGACGGGTGGAGCGCGGAGACAAGCCCTGGCAAATTATGCAACAGAGTCGCAGGTATGTACCTGTCATTGTTGTGATAATGATGATAATGATGATAAGAATGAAAGTCATGAGGTGACAGAGAGACGGGTGGAGCGCGGAGACAAGCCCAGGCAAATGATGATGTGTGTGTGTGTGTGTGTGTGCTATGTGTGCAGGAATCGTTACTGATGATGCTGTGTGTGTGTAACGTGTGTGGTGTGTGTGTGCAGGAGTCGTTACGCCAGAACCGCATGACGCGGTTCTACCTGCAGCAGAAGGAGGACCCCCACGGCCCCAGCATCTCTCTCTTCATCGGCAACCTGCCCACAGGCCTCTCCCAGCGCCAGTACGAGAAGATCCTGCTGGACATCATCGGCAAAGGTACGTCAGTCACCAGGCAGGCACACCTGCCCGCACACCTGAGAGGTCGCTTGCTGGCTTGTAGGGTTGAGGTGGGGTGGAGTACAGTGGGATAACTCTGTGGTCAGAGCGCTCGCTTTTCCCCAAGCTAAGGTTAAGCAGCGTCGAGCGTGGTTGCCAATTGGATGGGTTTGGTTTAGTTTAGTTTAGTTTATTCTTTTATATCGAGGATAATTAGATAAGCATTGGTGTGCTTTTTTATATCCAGTCCCCTGTGTGTATGCAGTTTTGTAAATTTTGTCATCTGTTCCCACTGGCACACAATGGCCTACTCTTACGAAAAGCAGAACAGGATTTAACGTGTGTGCAAGATGTTCTGCGTGCGTTCGCACTCAGGGCCTCAGTTTATAGTCTCACTGAGGGACTTGTGGGGAGAGTGGAGTCAGCACTGATGTTAACTCCAGGGGAAAAATCCCCTTGAACTGGAATCAAACTCGGGTTGTCCAATTGCAAGCGCAATGTTCTGACCACTAGGCTATCCTGTCCCCATAAGGGTTGAGGTGGGGTGGGGTACAGTGGGTAGCTCAGTGGTCAGAGCGCTTGCATTCCCCCAGCTAACGTTAAGCAGCGTTGAGCATGGTTACCAATGGGATGGGTGGCTGCTTGCGCTGCGCCTTGGCTTCAGTACAGTCCCGTCAGTTCGCCCAGCTGTAAGTGGCTACCTGCCCTCTTCAGGTCAGGGAAGGTAAAGCAGCGAGGGAGAGGAGATGGGCGCCGCCCTCAACATGCTGGCCCCTAGAGAAGCTGAGGTCTCTGACATCTCGCTTCCCTATGACCACATAGGTTATGGGACACCTTTACCTTGTACCTTTTTACAGTGGGCTAGGGTTGGGGTGGAGTGGAGTGGAGTGGGTTTGGGGTTTTTGGTAGGAAAGGGTTGGGTTGGTTAGGGATTTTGTTTTGGGGGTTAGGTGGGATAGGATATGGTTGATTCGGGATTTGATAGGGATTGGGAAGGGTTGATTTTTGGATTGGATAGGGATGATTTGGGATGTGATAGGGATGATTTGGGATGTGATAGGGATGATTTGGGATGTGATAGGGATGATTTGGGATGTGATAGGGTTGATTTTTGGATTGGATAGGGATGATTTTTGGATTGGATAGGGATGATTTGGGATGTGATAGGGATGATTTGGGATGTGATAGGGATGATTTGGGATGTGATAGGGATGATTTGGGATGTGATAGGGATGATTTGGGATGTGATAGGGATGATTTGGGATGTGATAGGGATGATTTGGGATGTGATAGGGATGATATGGGATGTGATAGGGATGATATGGGATGTGATAGGGATGATTTGGGATGTGATAGGGATGATATGGGATGTGATAGGGATGATTTGGGATGTGATAGGGATGATTTGGGATGTGATAGGGATGATTTGGGATGTGATAGGGATGATTTGGGATGTGATAGGGATGATATGGGATGTGATAGGATGATTTGGGATGTGATAGGGATGATATGGGATGTGATAGGGATGATTTGGGATGTGATAGGGATGATATGGGATGTGATAGGGATGATTTGGGATGTGATAGGGATGATTTGGGATGTGATAGGGATGATTTGGGATGTGATAGGGATGATTTGGATGTGATAGGGATGATTTGGGATGTGATAGGGATGATTTGGGATGTGATAGGGATGATTTGGGATGTGATAGGGATGATTTGGGATGTGATAGGGATGATTTGGGATGTGATAGGGATGATTTGGGATGTGATAGGGATGATTTGGGATGTAATAAATGTCAGCGTACGATGGGGTTATGGAAACACAAACATACCCAGCACACATCCCTGAAGTCAGAATGCAGCTACCTTCATGGTAGGCACCCCCCTTTCCACCCCCCCCCCCCCCAAAAAAAAAAGGATGCATACACAAAATTGATGCTTATGCAAAATATCACCATTGGTGAATCTCTGATCTCTAGCCTAGGAAGGAGACCCCCCCCCCCCCCCAAATATAAAAATCCATTAAGAAAATGCACACTAGTAGGGCTTAGTAGGTGGTGTCCTGCATATGTCAGCTCAGAACAGGCACCACTGAACTCCACCAAAGTGACCAAGCAACAGTGCAGGGCCCCTCTGGCTGGTGGCCCCACTGCGGCCTAATATTGATGGGCTCCCTGTGGACTGCTGATCCCGAGGATGAGACACAACGAATCAGGGTAAGGCTGTGGCAGGGAGATTGAAATGAGCGGCGTGGGAACCCCAGTGCATGGATGTCACAGAAGACAAGGCAGCAATCCCCCCCCCCCCCCCCAAAAAAAAACCAACAACTTACGTCATGGATGTGTGTGCCTTTAAAACGAAGTTTTAACTAACCACCGCGCTGCGACGTTGCCTTGGTGCAGAGAACAAGTGGAACAGCTTTGATGTGATCTACTACGAGTACGGAGCTCTGGTGCTGATCTACACGGATCCTGAGCGGACAACGCGCGTGTTCAACATCCTGCAGGAGGCCATCTTTGACGACAAGCAGCTGCTGGTGTTGCTGCTGCCCAACATTCAGGTAGGGGGAAAAAAACAACAACCAAAACCTCCCTAAAAACCAAAAAACCTCCCAAAAAACCAAAAACCAAACAAAAACTCATTCAGGTAAGGTGTGTGTAATGGGGGGGGGTGTTTTCTATCTGTAACCTTCCCCCCTGTTTTTTTTACACACACACACATACTCTCTGACTCTGTCTCTCTCTTTCTCTCTCTTTCTATCTCTTTCTCTCTCTTTCTTCTCTCTCTCTCTTTCTATCTCTTTCTCTCTTCTTTCTTTCTCTCTCTCTCTCTCTCTCTCTCTCTCTCTCTCTCTCTCTCTCTTTCTCTCTCTCTCTCTCTCTCTCTCTCCTCTCTCTTCTCCTCTCCTCTCTCTCTCCTCTCTCTCTCTCTCTCTCTCTCTCTCTCTCTCTCTCTCTCTCTCTCTCTCTCTCTCTCTCTCTCTCTCCTCCTCCTCACCCCTCACTCACTCACTCACTCACTCACTCACTCACTCACTCACTCACTCACTCACTCACTCACTCCCTCACTCTCTCACTCTCAACAGGCCCAGATGTTACCTGAAGGGGTTCAGCCCCTGGTGGTGTTTGTGTGTGTCTGTTTCTCTCTATCTCTCTCTTCCTCTCTCCCTCTTTCACTCCGTCCCTCCCTCCCTCATTCTCTCTCTCTCTCCCTCCCTCCCTCACTCTCTCTCTCCTCCCTCCCTCCCTCCCTCATTCACTCACTCACTCACTCACTCACTCACTCACTCACTCACTCACTCACTCACTGTGTCTTTCACTCTCTAACCCCACAGGCCCAGATGTTACTGAAAGGGTATAGCCCCTTATGTGTTTGTGTGTTTGTTTCTCTGTCACTCACTCAAACTGTGTCCGTATCTCCACTACTCACTCACTCACTCACTCACTCACTCACTCACTCACTCACTCACTCACTCACTCACTCACCCACCCACTATCTGACCGAACAGGCCCAGATGTTACCAGAAGGGGTGCAGCCCCTGATGGTGTTTCTCTCTCTGTGTCTCTCTCCCTCCCTCACTCACTCACTCACTCACTGTCTCTCTCTAACCCGACAGGCCCAGATGTTACCAGAAGGGGTACAGCCTCTGGTGGTGTTTGTGTGTGTGTGTGTGTTTCTCTTTCACTCCCTCACTCCTCCTTCCTTTCCTCACTCCCTCACTCAATGTCTCTCACTCTCTAACCCTACAGGCCCAGATGTTACCTGATAGTGTTTGTGTGAGTGTGTTTCTCTCTCTTTCACTCCCTCCCTCTTCCCTCCTTTCCTCACTCACTCACTCACTCACTCACTCACACTCACTCACTCACTCACTCTCTGACCCCACAGGCCCAGATCTCTCTCTCTCTTTCTTTCACTCACTCACTGTCTGTCTCACTCTCTGACCCGACAGGCCCAGATGGTGTTTGTGTGTGTGTTTATCTCTTTCACTCACTCACTGTGTCTCTCACTCTCTAACCCCACAGGCCCAGATGTTACCAGAAGGGGTACAGCCCCTGATGGTGTTTGTCAACGTGAAGAGTGGGGGCTGTCAGGGTCTGGACCTCATCACCTCCTTCCGCAAACTGCTCAACCCTCACCAGGTCTTCAACCTCGACAACGGGGGACCTCTGCCCGGGTGAGTTAATCAGTGAGTGAGTCGGTGAGGGAGTGAGTGAGTTTATTTACTTTATTGTTTTGTTCTGTTAGAATAAAACAGAATCGAGCAAACCATTGGTCCCTATGAAAACCTTCTATCAATTGTAAAGAAGCGTCAACTGAAATGGTAGGGCATGTCATAAGATCGAAAGGACTTGCAAAAACACTACTGCAAGGCACTGTCCAAGGAGGTAGAAAAAAGAGGCAGACCAAAGAAGAGATGGGAGGACAACATCAGTGAATGGACAGGCCTAGAACTCAACAAAACCCTGAGAAAGACAGAACAGAGAGAGGAATGGAGGGAACTGGTTGTCAAGTCTTCAGGGGTGCCCCCATGGTCGCCAGACTAAGGGAGAGAGAGAGAGAGAGAGAGGAGGGGGGGGGGGGGGGGGGGGGGAGGGAAGGGAGAGAGAGAGAGAGATATATATATAACAGACAGAGATACAGACAGATAGAGATACAGACAGACAGACAGAGATAGAAAGATAGACAGATAGAGTAGAGAGAGAGAGATAGAAAGAGAGAGAGAGAGAGAGACAGACAAACACAGACAGACAGACGGATGGTGAAGTTATTATTGTGTTATTGTGTGTTAATGTGTGCAGACTGTATGTGTTCCGCAACATCCCGTACTACAAGATCCTGGTGTGTGGGGGGGACGGCAGTGTGGGCTGGGTGCTGTCCTGTCTGGACAACGTGGGACAGGACGCCCTCTGCCAGTCCCCTCCCATGGCCATCGTTCCTTTGGGCACAGGTATATATATGTGTGGGTGTGTGAGGGGGGGGATGTGGGGGGGGGGTGTCTTTGTGGGACAGGACATTCTCTGCCAGTCTCCACTAATGGCTATTGTTCCTCTGGTATACGTCTGTGGGTGTTGGGGAGGGGGGGGGGGGGATGTGTGTGTGTCAGTGTGTGTGTGTGCGTTTGCGTGCGTTAGTGTGTTTGTGGGGGGGGGGGGGGGGTGTATGTGTGCGTGTGTGTGTGTGTGTGTGTGTATGTATGTCTGGGTGTATGTCTGGGTATGTGTGACCTTTTCACTTTTTAGGCAGGTGTGCACGTTACCTGTAGACCACAGATCCACCTAAATGATTGCACGTGGTTGCAGGTAATGACCTGGCACGGGTGCTGCGATGGGGACCTGGGTACACTGGGGGGGAGGACCCGCTCAATGTCCTGCGTGACGTCATCGATGCTGAGGAGATCAAACTGGACAGGTAGGGATGGGAGGAATGGAGGGAGGGGGGGGGGAGAGAGAGAGAGAGAGAGAGAGAGAGAGAGAGAGAGAGAGAGAGAGAGAGAGAGAGAGGAGAGGAGGAGAGAAGGAAGGAAGAGAGGAAGAGGAAGGAAGGAAGGGAAGGAAGGAAGGAAGGAAGGAAGGAAGGGAAGGAAGGAAGGGAGGGAGGGGGGGGAGGGAGGGGGGGGGGGGGGGGGGAGGGAGGGGGGGGGAGAGAAAGGGAAGGGAGGGAGGATGAAAGGAAGGAGGGAAAGGAAGGGAAGAGAAAGAGAGAGAAAGAAAGAAAGAAAGCAGAGAGAGAAGAAGGACGGAAGGACTGATGAAGGAAAGTGTGTGTGTGTGTGTGTGCATGCACAGGACCTTGATTTATAGTCTCACCCAAAGGACTGACATTCAGTTAGATTTTTTTTTTCATCTAACTGGGAATAACTGGGGAGAGTGCATCGCCACAAGTGCAGCGCCTACCCATTATTTTTTATTTATATATATATATATATATACAGTGTTGATTCTAGGGTGCGCCCTTGCGGGATTCCCGCATTTTTTTCAACTTTGCCGCAAAAATAATGTGACCAGTGCGCCCTGACGGACGCAAAAAAAACTGTGGATAGCGCATATTTGAACAAACAGTGCGTCCCCCCAACTGCCGTTTGTATAGTTTCAAAATAGCGCTACATTGCGTGGGTCATTACGTTGATACCCCAGGGACAGCAGGATTGCACATGATTAGCGCCCACAGTCATCAAAATCGTCAACACAGCGGCTGGTCTGACGTCATTTTCTGACTCATTTACGTCATTACGTCATTTGTCAAAGGAGCCGTGACCTCCTGAAACAAATGACGTCATTGTGACAGAGATCGTTAGTGGAAGAAGCCGCGTCCCGGCAGGCTTCAAAGCTGACAGACCTAAGAGTTTTCAAGGCGGTTTTTCAGATCTGGCTAGACAAGTAGCCCGTGCTTGGCAACAATGATGGCATAGGGTAGACTATCGGCTGGAGATATCAAAAATGATTTTGACCCCCCCCCCCCCCCCCCTCCTCTCTCTCTCTCTTCTCTCTCTCTCCTCTCTCTCTCTCTCTTCTCTCTCCTCTCTCTCTCTCTCTCTCTCTCTTTCCTTCTCCCCCCCCCCCCCTCTCTCTCTCTCTTTTCTGCTTGGGAGGAAAAACAAGACTTTGATATTAGATTTCACCTCTTTTCTCATCTAGATCTAGATCTCTCTTTAACAGAAAATCTCTTCTCTCTCTCTCTCTCTCTCTCTCTCTCTCTCTCTCTCTCTCTCTCTCTCTCTCTCTCTCTCTTCTCTCTCTCTCTCTCTCTCTCCTCCCTCCTGGGGAGGGGGGAGGGGCAAGACTTTGATATTGGCTTTCACCTCTCCTCATCTAGATCTCTCTAACTCTGAAAGTGGAAATACAAAATTGACTTTGACCCCCCCCCCCTTCTCTCTCTCTCTCTCTCTCTTCTCTCTCTCTCTCTCTCTCTCTCTCTCTCTCTCTCTCTCTCTCTCTCTCTCTGCTTTATGGGACTGGAGGAAAAGATAAGACTTAGATATTGGCTTTAACCCCTTTTGTCATCTAGATCTAAATCTAGTTCACCCTCCAACTCTGATTGGAAATGCAAAATGGACTTTTGACATCCATTCCTCCCTCCCCAACCTCTCTCTCTCTCTCTCTCTCTCTCTCTCTCTCTTCTCTCTCTCTCTCTCTCTCTCTCTCTCTCTCTCTCTCTCTCCTCTCTCTCTCTCTTATGGTAAAAGGAGAAGGGGGGGGGGGGAGAGATTGATTTTGGCTCTTGCCTCTTTTTTCATCTAGATCTAGCTCTCTCTCCAACTCAAAATGTGGAAATACAAATTTGACTTTGACTCTCTCTCTCCTTCCCTCCCTCCCCCCTCTCTCTTTCTCCCCCCCCCCCTCTCTCTCTCTCTCTCTCTCTCTCTCTCTCTCTTGTATACAAACAATGCATCTCCTCCTGTATCTATGTAGTATGTATCCCTCCACATCTGAATGTACCACAATCTTCCCACCCTTTTCTCTCCTCCCCCCCCCCCCCCCCCCCCCCCCCTCCCCCCCCCTCTCTCTCTCTCTCTCTCTCTCTCTCTCTCTCTCTCTCTCTCTCTCTCTCTCTCTCTCTCTCTCTCTCTCTCTCTCTCTCTCTCTCTTTCTTTCCTGTGTAAGAAAATCATTTTACAGACCAGCTGCAATACATAAGGTGTATATTAAATCCTGTCTGCTGACATACCATCCTGTTTGTTTTGTTTCTCGTTCTTGAAAAATAGCAGAAATCAGAGTACTAATGGTATTATGAGCAAATACTACTTACTACTTGTCCCCTTTTTTATGAAGAGAAAAGGGGGGAGGGGGGCAAATGCCCCCTTTTTTCATTTCAGGGGGCCCTTGGGCCCCCTTTTTTGAAATCCTAGAATCAACACTGTATATATATATATATATATATATATATATATATATATATATATATATATATATATATATACACACACATATACAGCCCCGAGCCGCCCTGGGGACTCGAAATCCCCATTTTTCCTCAAGGATGGTGTCTAAACACGACACCTGTGTGCATACTGGTTTTTGATAATTTTGTCATCCGCTCATACCGGCACACAATGGCCTGCTCTTTCGAAAGGCGGAATGGGGTTTTAACGTGTGCGTGAGATGCTCTGCGTGCGTTCATACATGGGTTCTAGGTTTATTGTCTCATCCGAATGACTTTGACATTCAGTTCAATTTTTTTCCCCGTCAAACTGGGAAGAAAGGGTGAGGCTGGGAATCGAACCCAGAACCTCACAGTTTACTTGTTGGCAGGTGTATGTCTTAACCACCCTGCCACCACCATCCTTCCTGCGTAAAAAAGCACACGAGTGCTTATGCCATTATCCTCAATACAAAAGAATAAATAAACAAAAAATAAATAAAAATAGCAGGAAGTTGCCCACACTTGGACCAGGTAAAAGGAAAAGGGGGTGTGCTGAATATAGCACTTTATTTATTTATTTTTTTTATTTATTCTTTTTATATCGAGGATAATGGAAAAAGCACTCTTGTGCTTTTTGTACATCCAGTCCCTGGTGTGTATACAGTTATATAAATGTCATCTGTTCCCTACTCTTGCGAAAAGCGGAACAGGATTTAACCTGTGCGAAAAGATGTTCTGCATGCGTTCGCACACGGGACCTCAGTTTATAGTCTCATCCGAAGGACTTTGGGGAGAGTGGAGTCAGCACTGACTCTGGACTTGACTTGAGTGATACTGGATTCATATACTTGGGGGTCATGTCATGTCCTTGGGGTCGTGACCAGGTGGACGGTGATCTTTCACCCCAAGGAGAAGGAGCAGGACGAGACGCGTGTGGCCATCGCCAACGACACCAACTCGGCCAACACCAACGAGGACCCCACCAAGATCTTCGTCATGAACAACTACTTCGGCATCGGCATCGACGCCGAGGTCTGCCTCGACTTCCACATGGCGCGCGAGGAGAAGCCCGACAAGTTCAACAGCAGGTGAGTTAGTGGGTGGGAGGAGGGTGGTGGGTGGGGTGAAGGTGAGGGGGAGAGGCTGTTGATGTGTGTTGGTTGTGGTGTGTGTGTTGTGTTGGTGGGTGGGGGGTTGTAGGTTTTTATTTTTATTTATTTATTTTTTTATTACTGTTTATCGAGGATAATAGAGTAAGGGGGTGTGTGGTGGTGGTGGGCGTGGGTGTGGGTGGGGCTGACAGTGGTGGTGTTTTGTGTGTGGTGGTTTGTTGTGGTGTGTGTGTGTGGTGTGTGTGTGTGTGTGTGTGTGTGTGTGTGTGTGTGTGGTGTGTGTGTGTGTGTGTGTGTGTGTTTGTGTGTGTGTGTTTGTGTGTGTGTGTGTGTGTGTGTGTGTGTGTGTGTGTTGTGTGGTGTTGTGTGTGTGTTGTGTGTGTGTGTGTGTGTGTGTGTTGTGTGTGTGTGTTGTGTTGTTGTGTGTGTGTGTTTGTTGTGTGTGTGTGTGTGTTTTGTGTGTGTGTTTGTGTTGTGTGTGTGTTTTTGGGGGTGTGTGTTTGTGGTGTGTGTGTGTTGTGTGTGGGGTGTGTGTGTGTGTGTGTGTGTGTGTGTGTGTGTGTGTGTGTTTTGGGGGTGTGTGTGTGTGTGTGTTTGTGTGTGTGTGTGTGTGTGTGTGTGTGTGTGTTTTGGGAGGTGTGTGTGTGTGTGTTTTGGGAGGGGGGGGGGTGTATGTGTGTGCCTGGACTTCCACATGAGGAGAAGCCAGACAAGTTCAACAGCAGGTCAGTCAGGGGGGAGGTGGGTGGGTGGGTGGGGGGATTGGGGTGGGTGGGTGGGGTTTGTGTTGAGGTGTGGGTGTGTGTGTTAGGATTGTGTTTGTCTGTGTGCGCGTGCGTGCGTGCGTGTGTGTGTTTTGGGGGGGGGGGGAATTATTATAATCTTTATTCTTTTTATTTCAATGATAATAGAATAATAATTTCAACAACAAAAGAAAATAGGTAGTATGGGGTGGGGTGCACAGGTCTGCAGTACCATTTAGTATTTACACTGTGGTGTGTGGTGTTGCAGGCTGCACAACAAGGGAGTGTACTTCAAGATCGGCCTGCGGCGTATGGTGAACCGCAAGTCCTGCAAGGACCTTCACCGCCACATCAAGGTGGAGGTGGACGGGAAACTGATTGACCTGCCCCCTGTCGAGGGCATCGTCATCCTCAATATTCTCAGGTCTGTGGAGGAGTTTTTGGTGGTGTGGTTGTTGTTGTTTTGTTTGTTTTAGGGGCTTTGTTTTTAAAAGTTTATTCTGATATTTGTGGCTATGATTCTTTATGTTTATCACTGTGGGATAACACTAGCCCTACGGTAAGGGCATCGTCATACTTAATATTTTCAGGTCTGTGGAGTTTTGTTGGTGTCGTTGTTGTGTTGTGTTTGTTTATTTATTTTTAATTTTTTAAGATATTTTATTCTTTTATATCGAGTATAATGGGATAAGCACTCACATGCTTTTTTTCATCCAGTCCCCGTGTGTATGCAGTTGTGTAAATATTGTCATCTGTTCCCACTGGCACACAATGGCCTATTCTTATGAAAAGCGGAACAGGATTTAACCTTGTGTGCAAGATGTTCTGCATGCGTTCATACACGGGTCCTCGGTTTATAGTCTCATCCGAAGGACTTTTGGGGAGAGTGGAGTCAGCACTGATGTTAACTCCAGGGGAAAAATCCCCTCCAACAGGAATCGAACTCGGGTCGTCAAATTTCCAGCGCACTGTTTTGACCACAAGGCTGTCCCGTGGTTTGTTTAGGGGCTTTGTTTTAAAAAGTTTACTCTCATATTTGGTTACGGGCATGTCACAAGATCGAAAGGACTTTCAAAAAACAATACTGCAAGGCACTGTCCAAGGAGGATGAAAAGAGGCAGACCAAGGAAGAGACGGGAGGACAACATCAGCGAATGGACAGGCCTAGATCTCAACAAAACTTTTGAGAAAGGCAGAACAGAGAGAGGAATGGAGGGAACTGGTTATCAACTATTCAGGGGTGCCCCCACAGTCGCTAGACTAATGGATAGATAGATAGATAGAAGGTATAGACGAATAGACAAGCGTGGTTATCAAATGGATGGGTTACTGTGTGTGCACATTAGCTTCAGTACAGTCCCCCAGTTCACCCAGCTGTCAATGGGTACCTGCCCTCTTTAGGGTCAGGGAAGGTAAAGCAGCGAGGGAGAGGAGATGGGCGCCGCCCTCAACATGCTGGCCCCTAGAGAAGCTGAGTTCTCTGATACCTTGCTCCGTAATGACCCCATAGGTTATGGAACACCTTTACCTTTTACCTTTTAACAGGGTTCGCACTAGGATTTTTTAAAACCGGTACTGCGAGTTGCCATTTCAGAGATATCTTGACCAACTCCCCCAAAATCGGTCCCCAGAAAATAAAATCCGGTACGCACTGTGAACAAAACGTACAAAACGAAACTATTCAGTGAGGGGAGGGGGGAAGGGGGGGGATTGTTCGGCAGCAAAACTAAATCTAAATTGAACGCAAATCTCTCAGATTTTGACTGCCGTGCTGCTGCCACTCCCTTCTTGGGCACGAAGCCACGCAGGAAATAGTTGTTTTTTTTCTAGCGCCTGTGTCACCGTCTGTGTCAGTCTGTTGTTTTGCATGGCATCATTCGTGTGACTTATATTCTTCTTTCTTGTTTCTATGCTTAGCGCTCATCTAGATCTTTCGTTCATGTTAGATTTAGTTTTCAACTCTTCTCTCTCAAAGCAACGCGCAAATTCATAGTCATAGATCCTCGGCAAAGCGGGCCATCGTGTGCCCGTGGGAACAGATGACATTAAAAGAATAAAGAATAAAGAAATAAATCTAGGCCCCATTTACTTATTGTGAATGGAAGTCACTGTCATGCCGAGAAGAGCGCGAAGCTCTATTCTTTCACAGTAAAGCTTGCTGTTCTGCGTGCTAGGCTAATTAAATGAGGCTGGCGCCAAAGATGTTCGTCCGAAGGGGTAGGAAGGGGTAGGTGCGTAAGCACAGTACAGGCGCATGACAGACTGTCAGAAAACGTCACTTCAGACTTTTTTTTTGAGACGGAAATCTAATCAGTCACAGGCAAACAGAGTCGGTACGCGGTACTGGCTGCTTCGAAAATTTTCGGTATTCCCTGTTTACAATCGGTAAAATACCGACAATTACCGGTTATCGCGAACCCTGTTTTAATTTATTCAACAGCTGGGGGTCAGGGGCTAACCTGTGGGGACCGGAGCGGGAAGACAAATGGGGACAACCTTTACCTTTTTAAAAAAAATATATTATTTTTCAAATTTTTTTTATTTATTTTTATTTTTTTGGACAACCTTTGACCTTTTAATGTATTCGACAGCTGGGGGTCAGGGGCCAACCTGTGGGGACCGGAGCGGGAGGACACGTTCAACAAGCCGACTCACTACGACGGGATGCTGGAGATCGTGGGGGTCACAGGGGTCGTGCACATGGGCCAGATACAGAGCGGGCTGAGGACTGGAGTCCGCATCGCTCAGGGGGGACATGTAAGTGTGGTGTGCGTGTGGTGTGGTGGGGTGGGATGGTTAGGTGGGCAGATAAAGAGCAGTCTTTGTACCGGAGTTGCTGTCTGTCTGTCTGTTTCTGTGTGTGGCTGTGTCTGTGTGTGTGTGTGGGAGGTGTGGGTGTGCACATGCATGTGAGGAGGGAGGTAGTGAGTTTGTGCATATGTGTGTGTGTATGTGTTATTGTGCATGTGTGTGCATGCATGCATGTAAGTGCGTGCGTGTATGTGTAACTACACATCACAACAGGGATATAACTCATATGTATATGTGTAACTACACATCACAACATGGAAGTTAACTCATGGTATGTGTGTGTGCATGCATGTATGTGCGTGCGTGTATGTGTAACTACACATCACAACAGGGATATAACTCATATGTATGTATGTGTATATGTGTAACTACACATCACAACATGGAAGTTAACTCATGGTATACTTGTACATGTGTGTATAGCTGCGCATCACTCATGGTGTGTTGTATGTGTGTATTGTGTGTGTAGCTGCGCATCACGCTACTGACGGACATCCCAGTGCAGGTGGATGGAGAGCCGTGGATACAGCCTGCAGGACAGGTCGTCGTGCTGCGCTCCGCTCTCAAGGTCAGGGTCATCCGCATCTCATCACCCCTCCCTAGTTTTAGATGGGATGCAGGGGATAGACTCACACACACAGACTGCATTCACACACTTATTTTTACTTATTTATTTATTTATTTATTCTTTTATATCGAGGATAATGGAATCAGCACTCGCGTGCTTTTTTACACCCAGCCCCCGTGTGTATGCAGTTTTGTAAATGTTATCTGTTCCCACCGGCACACGGTGGCCTACCCTTATGAAAAGCGGAACAGGATTTATCGTGTGCGCAAGATGTTCTGCGTGTGTTCGCTCACGGGGCTTCGGTTTATAGTCTCATCCGTAGGACTTTTGGGGAGAGTGGAGTCAGCACTGATGTTAACTCTACATATGCATGTGTGTGCATATACCACACACCCACAACACACACACAATGACATGCATGCATTCACACACTAGACACACATACACACTCACACACACACACATACACATACCCCCCCCTCATACACACACACACACACACACACAAACACCTTCCCCCTTCCTCCCCACACCTCCCCCCCCTCCCCACACACACACAAACACCCCCCCCCCCACCACCACCACCACCACCACACCGCCACACACACACCACACACTAACCCTCCCTGTGTCAAACAAACATGTGCAGGCTACGATGCTGAAGAAGAGCAAGAACAAGATCAAGCGGCGCAACACGGAGCCCAGCATCTTCTTCCCGGAGGACGAGCCCCTGCAACAGGCACAGTCCCCCAGCGAGGAGAGCGGGCCCCTTTAATCACCCACCACGCACGGTCAGTACAGACAATAATGATTATATTGACGCCCCCCACCCCACCAAAAACAAATTGTCAGGATTTTGGTGCATGACCCACAACGTGCAAGTCTAGCTTAATTTACCAAAAAAAAAAGGACAAAAAAAGTCTAACTTAACCCTCTTAGTCCCGACCTGGGATTTGCCGGGATTGAATAATTGCCCCCCCCCCTTTCAAAAAAAAGAAATTGTTCAGGATTTTGGCATGACCCACAACGTGCAAGTCTAGCTTATAAACGAAAAGAAAAACAAAAATAAACGAAAAAAAAGTCTAGCTTAACCTTCTTGCATTCGGACTCTCTGAACACAAACTGCCCCTAGATTTCGAATTCCATCATGAAATTGGGTCAGGCACACATGCTGGCTGGCCTTTTCCTCCTTCTAAGTACATACCAGCAGCTATAATTACTTCCAGACTCTCAGCAGGGTTTCTCCTTCTAGCCCGGTAGAGGTTTGACATGTGGTAACAATTAGTGATGGTCACAGTGTGATGGAAATCTACTGTGTGTTAATCCTGGCAAATCCCCGATCGGGATTTGGGGGGGGGGGGGGGGGTAATTATTCAATCCTGGCAAATCCCGGATTGGGACTACCCTATTAGTTAGGATTTTTCAGTGGTCAGAGCACTTGCTTTCACGAAGCTAAGTAGCAAGCAGCATTGAACATGGTCACCAAGTTGGATGGGTGACCGTTTGAACGCCTTGGCTTCAGTACAGTTCCCCAGCTGTCAATGGGTACTTGCCCTCTTTAGGGTCAGGGAAGGGAAAGCAGTGAGGGAGAGGAGATGGGCGCCGCTGCCCTCAATATGCTGGGCCCTGGAGTTGTGGAATCTCACTCTGTCACTGTTGGTGAACCTCAGAGCTCTATGTCGGGATTGGAAAAAAGGGGAAGAAAAAAAAAGAAAAGAAAAGAATAGAAAGCTGACTGATGACAACATTCTTATGAATTTCGGCAGTGTTGAAACAGAAAGAAATATGATGATCACAAGTTTGTTTGGATTTTAAAAAAAAAATCATTTGATCAAATCTTAATCTAGAACCAGATGACTAGTGTCCGTCTATTTTTGTATCTGTGTGTTCCCCCCCCCCACCCCTTATCACTTTGCAGGGATGCCAAGGGCTCTAATGGTATAAATAGCATCCATCACCTCTGTGCATTTTGTGCTAGGCATTTCCTCTTTTCTATCATTCTCTTTGTTTCTGTATCTCCTGTCTTTTTTTTTTGGGGGGGGGGAGGGGGGGGTTGCCTTCTCAGTCTATACACTTACCTTTTTTGTTTTCTTTTCAAGTAAATCTTTTAAAATATTTTTGTTTCCCCAAACTCAGAATGCAAGGTACCTTACCTGGCAAAAATTTCTGCATACGCAAAAAAATGTCACCATTGGTGAACAATTCTCAGGAGTTGTAGCCAAGGAACAACAACAACGACAACAACAACAATAACAAAAAGAAAGAATATGTTGGGGGAGTGGGTTTTTTTAAAATTATTTTTAAGAAATGTGTTTGTGAGATTACAAATATTTTAGACTTTTTTTTTTTAATTAACACAAATATTTTTTTAACTTTTTTTTTTATCAACTCAAATATTTTTTTCTATTTATTTTACACAAATATTTTTTTTACTATTTTTTCAGGTGAACCTCGAGACTGGCAAGCTCAGTCAAGACAGCGTAGGTGTGCAAAAAAAAAAAAAAAAAAAAGCCTGGACAGAGGAAAGGTGGTCGGTCAGTCGACGACGGCAAGAGAGGGTCTCTACCACACACACACGATGAAGCGGAACAACACACTGGGAAAGGGGAGGGAGGTGGGGAGGGGATGGTGAGGGAAGGGAGGGGGGGGGGGATTAGCGTTACTACGCGTGTAGTGAGTCATGCATTTAGGGCATAGAAGGTCTCCCGTCGTCTCACACACAAAGCTCATCACCTGTCGCACCAAGCAGACGGAGAGAGAAGACACTCCCCCTTCCCCCTTCCCCCTCCTCCCCCCTTCCCCCTCTGTGTGTGTGTAGTGTGTGTGTTTTGTGTGTGTGTGGTGTAGTGTGTGTGTGTGTGTAGTGTTTGTGTTGTGTAGTGTGTGTGTGTGTGTAGTGTTTGTGTGTGTATAGTTTTGTTTGTGTGTGTGTGTTGGTGTGGTTGGTGTATGTTTGTGTGTGTGTAGTGTGTTGGTGTGTAGTGTGTCTGTGTGTGTGTATGTCTGTGTGTGTTGTCTGTCCACAACACCTCTACCCTTCCCCCCACACACCACCCCTCCACCCTTCCCCACCCCCACCCCCCCCACCCTCCCACCCCCCCCCCTCCACTCTCCCTTCTCTGGCCACCAATGCCCATGTGTATGGACACATCATGGGAACAGGAACACTTCTCGGCAAAAATAAGTATATTATTCTGTTGTTTTTTTCTTTGTTTTTTCCTTCCTTTTTTTTTTTTTCCCCCATAAAATATGTTTTTTTTTGTCAATATTATTATTTCAAATCTTCCTTTCCCCCTCCACCCACCCCTTGTTTTTTTTTTTACCCCTCCTTGAAACAATTTTTTTTTTTTTTTTTTTTAAAGTGCGAGCGCAAGAGAAAAAACGTTTATGTCACACTGTGGTTTGTCGTGATGGTGATGATGACGACGATGACGAACACCTGTGTTTGTGCTTCGAAAGATGAGCGGTTTTTGGGTTTACTACGACCGTGTTGAACAACGGTGCAAGGTGTGGCCATTTTTGAGAGCCGACAGTGTGGATACTGGCATCCATCTTGCTGTGGATTAATTAATTAATTCAGGACTATCATCATCTCTGCAAGACCTGTGAGCGTTGCTTGCGTCTGGCTTGGTGAAACCCAATCAGCAACAGTGTTTGAAGAAGTGTGAGGTACACACTAATGAACGAACGCTCTTCAGGAAGGAGTTTGGGGGAGGAGGGGGGGGGGGGGGTTGTGAAGAAGATGTGGTGTTTAGAGAGACTAAGGCTTTGAAAGATCTTTGAAGAGATACAGAATTTTTTAAATATTTATTTAAAAAATAGAAGAGAAAGAAGAAACATTTATTTGGCTGTCATTCAAAGTCATGCAGGAAGTTTGCGAGTTTTGCGATGATTTGTATAGTAGAGTTTGAGAGAGGCGAAGAGACTTGGGGGTCGGGAGGGTTAAAGTAGTCGAGGGTGGTTGTGTGTTGGTTTTAAAATGTTCCCCCCATTTTTTTTTTTTTTTTTTTTTGGTTGTCTTCTTAGGAATGTTTTTCTGGAGATTTTTTTCAGTTCTTTTAAAAAAAAAAATAAAATTTTATAATGCTTTTCTACAGATTTTTGAAAAGGGCAAATGTGCAAATAAGGATATACGATGAACATTGCAGAAGACGGGGAGACAACCAAAAAAAACCCAGTGACTTTTGATGGAAGAGTGATTAAAAAAACAACAGATTTTTGTTTTTTATAAATCCCAAAATGTGAAAAGAAAAAGTAATTGGTGTGATTTTGACACTTGGGGGGGGGATCTTTCCACAGTGGTTACAGAGGGAATTGTTCGCTGTCGTCACAGGGATTCGCTGTGTCAAGGATTCGCTGTCGTCACAGGGATTCGCTGTCGTCACAGGGATTTAGTGCTGGTGCAGATTCCACACACACGATGGGCTCCACAACTCGATGGAATGGGACAGGATGGGACGAGACGGGACTGAAGTCTTGGTGACAAATTGTTGGAACGTGCAATGCACAAAAAAACAAAACACACATACAAAAAAAAAAAAAAGAATTGTGGTTCTTGTTATCTTTTTTTTTTTTTCTTTTCTGGTTTATGAATTTAACACAGACCATGTTTGATTTGATTTGTGCAATGTTTGTTTTTAGATTGTCTGGAGTCCTTTGTGAGGTATGTGTGTGTGGTGGGGGGGGGGGGGGGGGGGGTTGTGGTGTGGTGTGTGTTTTTTGTGTGTATTTTTTTGGTGTGTGTGTGTTTGCATGCGTGCATGCTTGTGTGTGTAGGCATATTTATTTGGGGGGGGGGGGGGGGGGTGGGTTGTGCTTGGGAGAAAGTATTTATGTGGATATGAGAACCAGTGAAAAGCTCATAAAAAAACTGAGAAGATGCTTCTGTTTTTTTTAAATGATGCTTTTTTTTTTTTTTTAAATGGCTTACAGGCAAAGATGCTGTAGGGAAAAGTTCTTCTTTTAAAAACTTCTCTTTTTTTACCGGAAGAATAAAAATGAAAAAGCGGAAGTAGACTGATATCTGACACAATTTTCTGTCACAAAGAAAAGCACAGAAAAAGAAAAACAACAAAAGATGGAAAAAATCGAAAAAAGCATAAAATCTAGCACAAAGAATGATAATTAGGGGAAAAAAGTCACTCAGTTGGGCATTTGTGTGTGTGTGTGTGTGTGTGGACATGTGTGTGTGTTGTGTGTGTGTGTGCGCTTGCTTGTGTGCAATGTGTGAGCGTGTATATATATGCTAGTTTGTCTTGTGTCTATTTTGTGTGCTTATGTGGTTGTGTGTATGTGTGTACGATGTGCACATTGCAGTAGTGTGTTAGGTCTTGTAAATCTGTGTGTGAGGGCCGCATTTAAGTATAGAAGAGTAAACTGCGCATGAACACAAAAGTGCGCACACGCTTCACCAGATGTTAACGTATTCCTCTGTGCGATAATGAAGTATGCATCTATCGTCAAAACACGCGGAACATGCTGTTGTTATACTCTGTGAACACATTTTCTGCGTGGATGTTTTCAACAACAACAACAACAACAAGAACAAAAAATAAAAAAATAATCTGTGTATGCTTTATATAAACATGATTCTGTATGCACATATGTAGAGAATGTCTGTGTATTTGCATATGTAAAATATGTTATATATATATATGCACATATTCCGAAACATTGGTCTAGACACATATACAACCCAAAAGGGCGAAAAAAAAAAGAAAAAAAGTTTGTGTGTATGTGTGTGTGTGTGCAATGATGTGTATTGTTTGTATGTTTGTATGTATGTATGTATGTATGTATGTATGTATGTATGTATTATTACACACATGCACCTTGAAGCATCCTTTTGTATGAGTGTAGACACGCGCGTGTCTATACAGAGCTCTGTAGAACATGTCTGTGGATGCATATGCGAAACATAGAGGTATGTCGAGAAGAGCATCCAAACATCATTGACCCCACTCAACTTGTGTTTGTCTTGGGTAACCCTGGGTTAATATATATATATATATATATATATA
>CM060350.1:20724337-20749337 GCA_030674155.1 Stramonita haemastoma | reverse complement strand
CAACACAAGCCAAACACGCAACATTACACAACCCTCATTGCCATCAAATTGCAATTGCAATGCTCTAGCCACTAGACTATCCCTCCCCCCAATAATTTCTTACAGAAACATGAATTAAGTGATGTTCTGTAAATCAGAATTTTTTTTTTGTTAATTTGATTTCTAATAATTGTTTTTAAAAAGTTAAATCATGTTTTTTCTCTCTCTCTCACATACCTGCACAGTTAGGAGAAGAAGTATTGATAATCATAATTATGTTGTCACATGATTTGAACAAACTGTTGCATTTTATCGTATAACAATGATGCATGACTGAGGTTGTTGATACAAGGGTTTTATTTTCCGATATTGTTGATTATAGAATTTTTCTTTGCCAGTGTTGTTGATGATAGATTTTTATTTGCCAATATTGTTGATTGTAGAACTTGGTTTGCCAATATAGAAAGGTTGTGAAAGAGGTTGTTACATAATGAGTTAAGTACAAAATTTGGGTGTGTGTTTTTTTTTTGTTTTTTTGTATTTCCCGGTAACTTTGCATAAAGTACAATGAACATTTTTCGTTTGTACTAACTTTGTTATATATTAAGTACAAGTAATAATATAATTTGTACAAACATTGTGTTAAAGTGCTCCGAGTCATAATTTTGCTCTCTAAGTCACAGTTTTTGTTTGTTTTAAACTTTTGTTTTATACAATTCTTAGTGCAACTTGTGATTTTATTTGTACTAATTTTGCCATATGGTACACTTAAGTGCAAGTGTAAATTATATCTGAACTACAGGTAACTTATGCCATACAGGTATAGAAAATACAAGTGTTAGATTTTATTTGTAGCATGTTTGCATTAATTAATGTTGACTGATAATAATTTGATTTGTACCCTACTGTATCCTAAAGTACACAAAAATAAAAGCGTTAACTTTGATTTGCTTCAACTTCCTGTTCCGGTTCACTAGTCACAAGTCCTTGATATAAAAAAAATTATTAAAAAAAAAAAAAAATCATGATTTTATTTGTACTGCAGGTATTAGTTACCTTTGCCATAAAAAACTCACAAAAGTTGATTTAAGTTGTGCTTACTTTGTACTATACTACAGAGTACAATTGTTAAATT
The DNA here is from genome assembly GCA_030674155.1 of Stramonita haemastoma. NCBI lineage: Eukaryota > Metazoa > Mollusca > Gastropoda > Neogastropoda > Muricidae > Stramonita > Stramonita haemastoma. The sequence continues at coordinate 20,748,223 of CM060350.1, read as the reverse complement.
TATTTGCACTGAACTTGTGTTATAATAGCAGACAAGATACAAGTAAGAGGAATGTTTGTACAACTGGTAAGCTTTGCCTGAAAGTTCAAAGCCCCCAAAAGTTTTGTCCATCATTGATGTAAGCTGCGCACCAATGCCGTACATTAAAAAAAAAAAAATGACATTGCGCTTTTCACATGTTACCGTCGAGATTGCTGTCACAAGCTTTTAGCATATTTTTAAAAACCTGCGCTCTCTCCTTAGGAAAGAAAAAACAATTGTCTGAAGTCAGAGTTAAGTTAAAGTTAAAGTCTGTCCCGAGCCTAAGGCTCATCAGGCCGGTGCTTATCCCGGTTTCTGTGGCGTTAAGCGACTGAGAGTCATAGACTCCCCCCTGGATAGGACGCCAGTCTATCGCAGGGTTAACCCCCAACACAAGGTTGGTACCCCTTTTACACCTGGGTGGGGTGAGAAAATAGCCCTAAAGTGCCTTTTCCAAGGGCACAACGCCATAGCCGAAAGCTGGGATCGAACCCGCAACCTTTAGATTACGAGTCCAACGCCCTAACCACTAGACCACAGCGGCGGCTCTGAAGTCAGAGTATGGCTGCCTTTTTGGCACGGTAGTTGAAAATAGTCGCACAGGCCAACTTCTCCTCCTCCTCCTCCAGTGTGTGCTTACAGTCTCACAGTGATTCATTCCCAGGTGGGAGGAGGAGTGAGACAGACAGACAGACTGACACAGTGTGGCATGTTCTGGGGGACAGACCCCCCAGGGTGTAAAGCTGGGGAATGTGCAACTACAACCACCTCTCAAAAACTCAGAAGAAGTTGATAATTCTGCTTCTTTTTTTTTTTCTTCTTTTTTTTTTTTTTTTTCCCCCCACCCTCACTGAAGCTGATGATGATAATGGTTGTAACAAAGCAAAAACAAAACAAACCCCAACTTTATTGTTCTGTACTTTTTTTTGTTTTTGTTTTGTTTTGTTTTGTAAAGGGGTGATGATGACAATGATAAGGATAAAACCGAATAAGCTGACACCGGGGTTTGGGGGTGGGGGGGTTGTTGGGGTTTTTTTTTGTTTGTTCTTTTTTTTATTTATTTATTTATTTATTTATTATTATTATTTTTTGATAAAGGTGATGATGATGAAGAGTAGCAACAGCTACTGAAAATTTCAGCATCGTTTTTGTTGGATCTTGGCATGTCAAAAGAGCAGCTGGTTAGACCACTTATCTGATTTCTGTTTGGGGTTTTTTGTGTGTGTGTGTGAGGTTGTTTTTTTGTTTGTTTGTTTGTTTCTGAGGACAGGGAAACATAGTGCCATCTGCTTGATTTTTTTGCTGAATTTTGTTGGGGCTTTTTTTTGTTTGTTTTGTTTTGTTTTGTTTTTTGTTCTGCTTGTTGTGTTGCAGCTATATGTATATATGTTAATGGCAAAATTTGTGTGTGTGTGTGTGTGTGTGTGTGTGTGTGTGTGTGTGTGTGTGTGTGTGTGTGTGTGTGTAGAGAGAGAGAGAGAGAGAGAGAGAGAGAGGAAGGTGGTAAGGGGGAGGGGGGTTTGCGTTATTTTCATTTATAATTTTTATGGATTTTTTTTTTTTTAAGTTTAGGGTATGGATTCTTGGTTACCAAATCAAGAATGGTTTGGGATGGAACAGACCTGCAAAACACAGAACAGAATCTCAAAACTCTTCACCACTTTCACTGAATTTTTTGTTCTTCAGTATTGAGAATCAAATTTGTTCTTCAGTATTGGGAATTAACACAAAATGTCATGCTAGTCGCCATGTCACAGTGGTTGTTTTTTTCTGTGAACATGTGTTGCCATGATTTCTATATATTTTGTGCAATATTGTTTTTTGGGTAGTCTTAGATTTCGGTTTCTTAACTCGTGCAGCTTAACAAAAAAATAATACCCCCCCCTCCCCTCCCCCACAAGTCAGTATTTGAAGAAAATCTGTTGCCTGCTATTTAAATCATTACCTCTTAGTTGTGTTTGCTCTCTTTTTCTTCAAATGATTTTTTTTTAACGAAAAAAAAAATCTAGTCAAGTCATTTGAAGAAATTTGAGTCATTGGATGTGTCGCATACAGTTTCAGTCGTTAGCTTTCCATTGATTTTATTTTATTTTTTTTATAATTATTTTTTTAAAAGAACTTTGTCATTGAATTGAAGAAAATTGCTGGTATGTACTTAGAAGGAGGAAAAGGCGAGCGAGCATGTGTGCCTGACCTGATTTCATGATGAAATGCGAAATCTAGGAGCAATTGGTGTTCAGAGAATCCGAAAGCAAGAGGGTTAAGTTCTTGAAAAGGGGGTGTAAGACAGCCTAGTGGTTAGACCGTTGCGCTCACAATCCAACAGCCCGGGTTTGAACCACTGCTGAGGTTTGAACCCTGTTGGCGGGTGTTTTTTTCCCGAGTTAACAGCATCAGTACTGACTCCACGCCCCTAACATTCCTTTTTTTTTTTTTTTTTGCCAGATAGATGGCTTGATGAAAGAAAAAAAAGCAGATTTATTGCTTACTCAGTGTACCATCTAGAAATAAAATTTTGACTTGATAGTACTGGTTGGAAGGAATGGTAACATTGTTTTTCAAATGGCTGCACACAGCAGGTGTTTAGACACCATTCGCACAAAGTCAGAATGTGGCTTCCTTTAATTAATGGTGGGTAAAAACAATGCGTATGCCGAATTTCACCTTTGGTTAACCTTGAAGTGAAGCTGAGGAATTTAGAGAAAAAAAAAAACAACAAAAAGATTGTTAATGAGATAAAATAGCATATTCCTTTTATCTATTTGACATGGGAGCAATTGCGGTAATATCTTTTCTAGTCTATAATAGTGTTTTGGGGTGGTTTTTTTTTAAAAAAGCTATAAAAAAATTTGTTGGTGGGAGGGGGGTGATGTGTGCTTTCTGGATATTGAAGGAGGTTGTGTGGTCTCAGTTTACATGCAGTGTCTTTTTTTCCACTGTTTTCAGATTTGTGCTTATTTGATTTTTTTTCCTTTCTATGTGCAATATGAATCCATCTTTTTGTTTTTTTTGTTTGGTTTTTTTTTTTTGTCATTTTGGTTCTTGCATTTTTGGTGATATTATTTGCTCAAGCTTTGTTTTTACAAAATTCTTGGGGTTTGTTTTTTTTGGGTGGTGTTTTTTGTTGGTTTTTTTTTTGCAGTATTGTTTGTGTGGGTTTTTGTTGGGGATTTGTGTGCAGTATTTTTACTTCTTTTTTTTTCAAATTTTGTTTTGGGCTGCTTGACCATGAGGTGTTTTTTTTTGTTTTTTTTTTGTGTGTGGTCTCTTGATTTCGGTTCGATGATTTTTTTCTTTCTTGCACTGGCTTTAAAACTGGTGGGTTTTTTCCCTGTGGTTTTTTTATGTTGGTTTTGATTTATACTTGCATATTACCCCCCCTCCCTCCCCCCCCCCCCCTTTTTTTTTTTTTTCCTTTTTTTGGGGTGGAGGGGGGTGGGGGGGAGTGATTTTAGACATCTGCTTTTCAATTTTTTTTGGTCACATTTTTGTGTGAGCTGCTTCTGTTCAGATATGATAATTGCAAGCCCATTGTAGTTTTAAAAATCTCTTTTTTTGGTGGATTAATAATCCATAGTTATCCCTGAAGCCGGAATACAGCTACCTTAATTGACGGAGAAACGGTCACGTACGCAAAGTCTTGGATAGGATAGGACTTTTATTTTTAAGTTAAAAATTTTTTATATATTTTTTTTATAGGACTAAAAACTGTTGTGAATGCCTGAAAAACATTTTGCACATAGTTACGACCCATTTCTCCTTTTTTTTTTTTAGAAAAATGCATGCGTGCACACTGGTGTCTTGCTTAATTAACCCTCTTAGTCCCAGACCGGGATTTGCCGGGATTGAAGAATTGCCCCTCCCTGAATCTCGAATCGGAGAAACTCTGTAGAGAGTCTGGAAGTAGTTACAGCTGCTGGTATACATGTACTTAGAAAGAGGAAAAGGCCAGCGAGCATGTGTGCCTGACCTGATTTCGTGATGGAATGGGAAATCTAGGGACAGTTTGTGTTCAGAGAATCGAATGCAAGGGGGTTAAACGCCATTTCCAAAGTGGGAACCTGCCCAGCTTAATGGTGTGCTAAAGTAGTTGCGTACTTAAAATCTCACCATTGATGAACCTTTAAGCTCTAGCTGAGGATCTGGGGAAGGGTAGGGAGTGGGTAGTGAAGCCAAAAACTACGCTCGAGTAAGGGAAAAAGAAGCAAGCATTCTCTGAGTGAAAATTCTTCCTTTGGAAACCTCAGCACCTTTCCCCTGACTCCAGAATCTTTTTTAAAATTTTTTTATGAAAACATTTCAGATAAGACGCGATGTTTCTTCGCTTTTTGAAAATTTTCTGAAGATCTCATAGATATCTGTTTATGGTGGTGTTATGTAAAATTCATATGTATATAAAGTATATATATATATATATAACAGAATTTTATCGAAGAAAGAAGACAACATCCAAGAAAAAACACACCAAGGCGTTATCTTGACAGGAGGAGAACACAACACATAAACTTGTAATTGTCCAGTCATAGGACATTTAAGCAACAGTCAACTTTATATTTACACACACACACACACACAACACACACACACACACACACACACACACACACACACACACACACACACACACACACACACACACAACACACACAGAACAGAGAATTGAAAACAAACAAACACGCACACACACACACACACATGCACACACACACACACACACACACACACACACACACACACACACACACACACAACACACCACACACACACACACATGCAACACAGCCCACACACACACATGCACACATCACAACACACACACACACACACACACACACACACACACACCTCTCCTCTCTCTCTCTCTCTTCTCTCTCCTCTCTCTCTCTCTCTTCCTCTCTCTCTCTCTCTCTCTCTCTCTCATTCTCTCTCTCACTCACGTACACACACACACGTACGTACACACACAACACACACACACACACACACACCCACACTCTCACTCTCTCTCTCATTCTCTCTCTCACTCACAACACACACACACACACACACACACAACACACACACACACACACACACACACACACACACATGTACACACACACACACACACACAGAAAGAGAACTGAAAACGGACACATGTCGTTTCTCTCTTATGCACATTGTTATAGATCCCCAAACCTGCAGATCACATCGTTGCTGATATTATGAGCCCCCCCCCCCCCTGCGAAAACTGCTTTATCTGGTGTTTGGGTTATTTTTCCTTTTCTCCTCTGCCCTGTGAAACTGCTTTTGGGGGATAGCCATGTTAATTCTTTATTGTGGGGGGGGAGGGGGGGGGTTCCATATTTTTTACAACTGCTGTTTCTTTGCTTTTTTCCAGTTTGTGTGCTTTGCGCATACAACACACACACACACGCACACACCACACACACACACACACACACACACACACACACAACACACACTGTATGGTGTGTGTGTGTGTTATAATTGTTAGGTTTTGTTGTTTGTATGCATGTTTTCTCTCTTTTTCTTGGGGAGGTTTTTTTTTATTTTTATTTTTTTTTTTTTTATCTATCTTTTTTCTTTACCTTTTACCTATGTACAGATAACAGACATTCAAATCTGAGCCGTGTGCAATTCTGCTGAATCATACACTTAAGTTTGGAATGACGTTTTTTTGTTTTGTGAAGGTGTGCAGTTTTGCCAGCTGGGTTATTTTTTTGTGTGTGCTTTACCGTGTTTTTTTGTTCTTCTTCATCTTCAAACCCTCAGACAGTAACTATTGTTGTCTTTCATATGAGTGAAAAACGCTGTGCGCTGCCATTAACCCTCTTAGTCCTGTACCGGAATTTGCCGGGATTGAATAATTGCCCCCCTATAGTCCCGATCCCCAGATTTGCGGATCCCCAGATTTGCGGATCCCCAGATTTGCGGATTTGCCGGGATTTACACACAGTAGATTTCCGTCACGCTGTGACCATCACTAATTGCTACCACATGCTAAAGTTCAATCAGGCTAGAGGTACAAAGCCTGCCGAGAGTCTGGAAGTAATCATAGCTGCTGGTATGTACTTAGGAGGAAAAGGTGAGGGAGCATGTGTGCCTGACCTGATTTCGTGATGGAATGCGAAATCTAGGCGCAGTTTGTGTTCAGAGACGCCGAATGCAAGAGGGTTAAACGCCTGACCAGTGAGGTCCTGTTGAGGGCATCTGACTTCCAGGACATGGGAAAGAATTGTTATCTTTCATGTCTTTTTTTTTTTTTTTTTTTTTTTAGAGAGGCAGGAGATTGGACCAAGATGATAGAAAATAGACAAGAAGGAGGTGACAGGGAAAAAAAAAAAGACTAAAGAGAGGGATAGAAAAGAGGGAATTCCTAGCACACAATCTCCACAAGGTGGGAGATGACAGGAAGAAAAAGAACCAAGAGAGGGATAGAAAAGAGGGAATTCCTAGCACCGAATCTCCAGAAGGTGGGGATGCTGTTTTATACTAACAGGCCCCCAGGGGGGAAACCTTGTTTCAATGTGCATGTTTAAAAAAAAAACAAACACAGATTTTGTTCCCAGCTGGATTTTTCACTTTCCCAGTTGTTGTCGTGCAGAAAGTTAACATTCCGTGAGACAGACAAAATGTCTGTGACAAGAAACCACTTTCGTTGAGATGAAAGAAATTCAAATGAGCGGCAAGGCCCCACCCCAGCCTGAAGCTTCAGTCTGTTGCTGATGTTGGCAGAGTACAAGCACAAGGTTAACCTGGGATTTGCCAGGATTGAATAATTACCCCCCTGTTAAGTCCCTGGAGGGATTTACACACAGTAGATTTCCATCAGGCTGTGACCATCACTAATTGCTACCACATGTCAAAGCTCTATATGGCTAGAAGGAGAAACCCTGTTGAGAGTCTGGAAGTAATTATAGCTGCTGGTATGCACTCAGAAGGAGGAAAAGGCCAGCGAGCATGTGTGTGCCTGACCTGATTTCATGATGGAATGCGAAATCTAGGGGCAATTCGTGTTCAGAGAATCTGAATGCAAGAGGGTTAAGCAACACCTAGCCTGGTTACCAACTGGATCGGTGACCGTTTTCGCACCTTGACTTCAGTACAGTCCCCCAGTCCACCGAGCTGTCAATGGGTACCTGCCCTCTTTAGGGTCAGGGAAGGTAAAGCAGCGAGGGAGAGGAGATGGGCGCCACCCTCAATATGCAGGCCCCTGGAGAAGCTGAGGTCTCTGACACCTCACTCCCCTACGACCACATAGGTTATGGGACACCTGTACCATAACCTTTTAAGTACAGTGCCAAGGCCTCCATTGCAATGGTGTCGATGCTTTGAAGTCAGTGTTACCTTAATGAAGATTGTCTTCAGCTCGGCCATGGCATGCTCTCTGTATAAGATAGATGTTGTATTGTAGGAGAAACATAAAAAAATGTCTCTGAAGTTAAAGTATGGCTGCCTATATGGCAGGAAAGAATCTTTAAAAAAGATGAACAGGACTCGTTGGATGAGACAAGTAGAACCAACCCACAGCTCTTGCATCAGAATATGCAGTTGAAATGGAATATAAACCAATTTCTTTTTTTGTTTTCCCCTATACCACAGAAATTTGTACAAGACACGGGAAGGGAGATAGTGCTCAAGAGTTTAAAGTTATAGTTCATTGTTCTAGGCGTTCCCCAGCTTAACACTCTGGGGGGGAGTCTGTCACCCAGAACATGCACTGTGTCTGTCTGTCTCACTCCTCCCACCTGGGAGGGAAGGAATCAGTGTTAGATTGAAAATACAGACTGGATGAAAAGTTTGCACTTTAGAAAAATGTTTGTTCGTTTTTTGTTGTTTTTTAACGTTTGCTGGATACTTTCCATGCCATAGGCAGCCATACTCCATCTTCAGTTATAACTGTAACCCAAGCTTTTTTTCTTTTTTTTTTTTAACTGTAACCAAAGCTGTCTCCTCCGGCTGCTGATAGGAAACCATTCAGCACAGTACCTGCCTGCTAATGGCTGTCGCAATCGATGTAAGCATTATTTATTTATTTAACCTTGGTTTTTTGTCAGTGATTTCACATCAGTGGGAGCTGCTTTTGTTTTAAATCCTGGAGGTTTGCAAATGTCAAGTTTTGGGGGGGGGGGGGGTTGTTTTTTTTTTCATGCTTTTTGTCGCAACTTTTTTTGGTCAGTATGTGAAGTTTTTTTCTTTACCTACGCAATGATACGTAACTTAACAAGAGTTCTCGCCCTTGGTACATGTATACATTTTTTTTTTTTTTTTTTTTTTTAAAATTTGCAAAAGGTTTATTTTTGGTTGTTTCAAGTCTGGCATCCTTGTTGAGTATTTTTATTTGCACAACTTTCTTTAAAATTCTTGGTTGTTTAAGTGAATGATGTTAGTGAAAATCTTATTTTTGCGTGTGGTGTGTGTGTGTGTTGGTTCTTTTATTATTTTGTGAAAATCTGTTTTTATTGTGTTGTACAGTTAAACGTCCCTTTTTGAGTTATTTGAGAGAAACTTTATTGTTTAATGTAAATGAAAGTCTTTGCTTGAAAAAAAAGATAATTGTTTTGTTGTTTTTTAATGGGATTTATACCATTAAACACTTGATTTGAATAGTTGTTTTAGAGCCAGTCAGGGATGGTGGTTTTTGAAGATTGTTTTACTAGGTTTTCTTTTTTTATTCTTTTTTTTTGGGGGGGGGGGGGGGGTGGAGGGGAGGGTTATATATACACATTATTATATATTATACTTACACACTACATACATACATACATGAATGTATATATACATAAACTTTTCTATGAAATTAATGGAAATAATTTGCCTCATACGTTTAATGGGAAAACATGTTTCATAACAAACACAAACACTTTTTTGGTTTTTAATGTTAAAAAGTGACATGTCTTGTTTATTGTTTTATTTTTAGTGAAACTTTTTGGAGAAAATATTGTAGGTATTGTTTCATGTTAGCAGGGTTTGTTGTTTTCATTACTGGAATGGGTTCATTCATGTCTTCTTTTTGTTTGTTTGTTTGGGTTTTTTCTGTTTTACCAAAGATATATCTGTAAAATAACTGCACAGAGTTTATTTCTGCTGGTAGCTTTAAAAAAATTATGTAGCCTCAATAAGGAAACGGCCTATTTTCTGTATATTGATAGAGTGAGACCCCCCCCCCCCCCCCCCCGAAACACACATATAATATATATGAATGCATGCACACACACCTTACACACGTGCATAAAAAATTCATATAATTATGCACGCACACACACACACACACACACACACACACACACACTTACTCACTTGCTTACACTCACACCTACACACACACACACACACACACACACACACACACACACACTTCTTCCTCCCCTTCCCCCCCAAAAAAAAAAATAATAAAATAAAAGAAGCAATTGTTTACTTGGTTTTATTTTTGGTGCCATGTGGATTTTTGCGCTTGTTTGAAAGATTTTACGTACGTTGTTATGAAGGTGATATTATGATGAAGTCCAGACTCCACTGTGTGGTGTGGTGACTGATCAATGTGGTTGTTATGGATGTGATACAATGTGGTATATACATATTTATATCTATGATACAGTCAGTATGTGGAGGAGATGGATGATACTGTGTGGTTTATTATGAGCGTGATTTTTTTGTATGTTTGTTTGTCTGTTTTTGGTGGTATAATATTGAGGTAAGTTTATTACGGTTGCGATATGGTTTTATTAAGGGTGCAATATGACTGTTATGGATGCGATGTGATAGACGTCTATTTGGTTGTTCGATATGGATGCGGTATGTTTGCTTTGTATAAGATGATTGTACGATTCGTTATGATAGTGGTATGTGCTTTTTGAAGAGGGGGTTTGTTGTGTGTGTGTTTTGTAAACATGAGTTGATGATACATTTGTTTATAACAGTGGTACATGATAGGTTGATATGTATAAGATAACGGTGCGGTTTGCTATGGTTGGGGTATAATATATAAGGTAGTTTGGTATGGGTCTGATAAAGATTTGCAGTGTGACACAAACTGTAAGGACTCTGATGGCGGCATTCAAAAGTGGCAGTGGAGACTGAGAGCGCTTTGAGAATAGAGTCGTTGATGCCATGTGTAGGCAGATGTCTGTCCCATTGTGGAGTGACTGTCTTTGTTCCGTGAAAAGTGTTGGACCGATATCCTGAGAATCCCAATTTTTCTATGCGCGTGCTGGAGGAAAGTTAAAATCCCATTATTGAATTTGCACTTGGAACCAAATCATAACAGTGTCTGCCTCCCAATGTCTATTCTATGTTCTTGCAGTAGCTGAGATAAAATGAGTAAAGATCTTCATTTTGCTATCCTAGGGCTAATAAATCGCATGCCAGTGTTGTTGTTTTTCCTCCATGATCTTGAAAAGATGGCGTCAAAGAGGAAAGCATGTGCTGATGCGAGTTGTTCCACGGAAACAAAACAGCAACATGGATTCATTCATTCGTCACAACATGGAACAGTGCAGTGTCCCTGAAAAATAGGGTCAGTGTCCCTGAAAAATGGAGTCAGTGTCCCTGAAAATGGGGTCAGTGTCCCTGGTTTTCACTGGCTTTGCCCCTGAAAATGGGTCGGTGTCCCTGATTTTCACTGGCTTTGCCCCTGAAAATGGGTCGGTGTCCCTGATTTTCATGGCTTTGCCCCTGAAATGGGTCAGTGTCCCTGAAAATGGGTCAGACTGGTAGTATGCTCCATACAGAGGGGAACAGCACGAATTTCATGCAGAGAAATTGGCAACTCTCCACCACATTAGTCACATTGCATCCGAGACCAGTTTTTATTGTTGACATGTTAATAATCTGCACACACACACACACACACAAATATATATATATATATGTATATATATATAAATTATTTACAGCTATTTTACCAGGGAAAAACCCCCAACACAGACTGAAAATAGGACAGTTTTATCAAAAGTTATTGAAAATGCTAAGTCTCCAGTAAGTAGCAAATGAGAAATAGACAAATCTTGCCTAAATTAATTTACTACGGGGTCAGGAGGAGAGGGGTGTAAATGTTTTCAAAATCATTTGCAAAGGAAACAAAATTTCCGCCATGATACTTCCACACAAGGTAGAAGAAAGCACACAGTTTTATAATCAACCAAAATCTCGAAATGAACAAACCTGATCCACGCCACACCTGTCTAAAATGACTCTTAGCGGAAAAGAGGGTCAGGTGCAAGGTGACTCATTTTGTGGTGGAGAGTCATGTTGATTCAGTCTGTAAGTATATAGAGTAATAATACCGGACATAATGTTCTATTCATTACTGATACAGGCTTACAGAGTGTCCTATCTTTCAAACAAACGCAGGTGTCAGATTCACTTAAAGACATATCCTTTCTCTTCTAAGTCCTTTTTATGTTCTTAAGTCATTATTAGAAAATTTTGAAAAGAATGGTTAAATATTTTTCGTGTGCGATGATGTGTTCCCAAGTAGCAGACTTTGTTGCGGTGAAACAGAGATACAGACAGGACTGTGAATTTGGGAAGATGTGCTGTATAACGACATGTACTTACACAGATAGAATACTCTTCTCCCTTTTTTAAAAATTTTATTATTATTTTTTTGTTGACATATTTTTGTGTAGCTGTTTTTTCTGGGGGGAAAAGGTTGATAATGGAACACAAGATGTGACGTTTTTGTAACATATTTGCCCTCCCAGTCCAATAGGTGTGCGAGTGTGTGTGCGCACATGCACTTTACACACACATTTACTTTTACACACGAGTATGCGTGAAAGTCTCTTTGAAGTGTATTTTCAACAAAATAATGTGGACAGGCTTTGGTGACAATTTTTGGGTTTTTTTTAACATTTGTCTTTTTTTTTTTTTTTGGTACGAAAAACATGCAAGTTTTCTGTGGGTCATCTGTGTCATTTCTATGTATTGCTTAAAAGCAGAACTGCTTGGATTCGAAGATCAAGTTGACATGTGTAAGGAAACAAGAGGAAGATTTCAACACAAGAAGCAGAATTCTCATGTTGAGAAGAAAAGAAAAGAAAAGATAAAAAAAAGAAGACCAGGAATACAGTGAAAGTATGTATGTATGTTTTGTTGTTTGTTTGTTTGTTCTGTTTTTTTCTTTTTCCATTCAGGATTTGAAAACGGTAACCTGGAAGTTGAAACATTCATAATTCTATGTTCATGTTTGTGTAAATGCTGAGAGTAGTACTTCCCCCCTTTTCACACTCCAGACAAATGTTTTTCTATGTGTCCCCTCTTCATTATTTTAAAAAAAAAAAAAAAAGGAAAAAAAAAAGAAAAGAAAAGAAAAAAAAAATTCTTTGCAACTTCCATTGACCCCGTTGGTTTTTTTTTTTTTTTTTCTTGTTTGTTTGTTTTTTTTCCATGCTGTTTGTGTGTGTATACACGTCGGGAGAGATTGTAAGGTCAAAGGTTGTTTCGCTGTTTATTGAAGGTGTACATATTTTGAGGTCTTGTTTCGCATTTCATGCATACGTAACGTAACGTACCGTAACGTATGTTATCTTCAGTGTTTGCATCTCCTGTGTCGCCCACCCCCACCCCCACCCCCCCCCACCCCCAGAGAGAGGTTGGCTCTGGGTGTGCTTCCCCTCTCCCCCCCCCCTGCCCCTCTCCTCTCCCCCCCTCTCTCGTCTCCACCATGGCTCCTGTGTTATTATTCTCGCTGTTAATTCATTCAGCTCCTCCGACACTGGAGCGCGACTGGTTCTTTTTTGAATATTTATTATTGGTTAATTAATTAATTAATTTATTCATGAATGATGATGATGATGATTACTTACATTGCACTATTGTTGCATTCTGAATTTTTTTTTTTTTTTGGTGAGGACAAAGCGCGAGCATGTTTTTTGGAATTTTTTTTTTTTTTTTTTTTTTGTGTAGGGTAACGATGTTTCTTGTTTCTTATGTGTTGATTGTTATTATGATCCTCATAGATTTAAGGGTAGGGTGGGGTGGGGTGGGGTTGCCTTTTTTTCAGTAACATTCTTTTAGGGGTGGGGGTGGGGGGTGGTGGGGGTTTGAGTCGTGTTAGATCTAATATATAGGTGTATGAATGGCCGTGCACGTGTTTGTATGTATGTATGTACGTGCACACACCTAGAGATGTGCATTAACTCCAGAGCAAATAAATGTTGTCTATGAACAAGAGTTTCACTGATTTTTATTTTCTTCTTCCCGTGATCAGGAAAGCGTTCGTTCTTCAGTCGATCGATGATCTTAGACAGGGGCAGTGCGTGGTGAGAACATCCTTTATTCTCTTACACCTGAAATCGTTTTTGAGTTTATTTTATATATATTATATACCCTTCCCCCTTCTTCCCCAACCCTTCTCTCTCACTCTCTCTCTTTCTTCTTCTTTTTCATGCCTGCAATTTTGTTTTTTTTTTATGTAAAGTAATCGTTTGGGGCTTTTTATTTTTATTTTTTTAGTATTGGGCCTGGTATATTTCGGGGGGAGGGTTTCTCTCTGAAATTTTTTTTTTTCTTTTCAAATTAAGGGTTTTTTTGTTTTTTTTTCTCTCTTCTGTCGATCGATTGATACATGTCTTTTTCAGGCAACAGTCTTTGTCAACATGTATGTCTGTTGTTGATTAATATCACTTCCCAGTCTTGATTTTCCATTTCTGATTTTTTTTTTTTTTAATCGCTCTCTCTCTCTCTCTCTCTCTCTCTCTCTCTCTCTCTCCTCTCTCTCTCTCTCTCTCTTTTATCCTTTCTTTCTTTTTCTCATTTTCCATCTGTGTCTGTGGTATCCACTCATGTAGATCGTTGACACAGACAGGGATTATTTGTTTTTTGGGTTTGGTTTGTTTTGTTTTTTTTGGTGAGCATGTGAGCGTGTTTGCGAGCAAGTTAAGTACAATGTCATTTGGAATGAGACGGCGATGTCTTGTACTACAGAGAGTCTTATCCGTGTAAGTGAAATAAAAATAGCCTGGGTAAAGTTTTGGGTTTTTTTTTTTTTTTAGTTTGTTTGTGTGTGTGTGTGTGAGAGAGAGGAGAGAGAGAGAGAGAGGGGGGGGGGGGGGTGTGTGTGTGCGTGAGACAGACAGAGAGAGGTGTGTGTGTGTGTGTGTGTGTGTGTGTGTGTCTGTCTGTCTGTGTATGCTGCAGTTATATATATATATATAAACCTGGATAAAGTGTGTGTGTGTGTGTGTTCAGTATGTACTGAAGGAATATTTATGTAAACATCCACCTAGATGTATTCAAAAAAAGTATGCACTTACACACAGTCACACACACCAACCACTTTGAGCCAGCACCTGTTCCAGGGGAATTTTTCCCCTGGAATTTACACCAGTGCCAACCCCACTTCATTGAAAGTCTTTTAAATCAGACTATAAGCCAAGGTCCTGTGAAGGACACACGCAGAACAACACATGCATCTTCGCATGCATGCACAAGGTTAGTATAAAAAAATTTTTTTTTTTTAAATACAATCAACATGTAAACATCCATTCTAAGAGCCAGACAAAATATGAAGATTGTAATCAACGTACCAGACACAGGATTTTATTTGAATACTTGTATTTCCACAGATTGTTATGTAAACCTCTCTCTCTCTCTCTTCAAGTCTGACAATGACGCTCACACACACACCCCAACACACACACACACACACCTCTCTCAGGCATTACATACACTCAAACGCACTAAGTCAAACACAATCAACACACACACACACTCTCCCTTTATCTCTCAAACATGTATACACAAGTGCTCTCTCTCTCTCTCTCTCTCTCTCTCTCTCTCTCTCTCTCTCTCACGCACACAATGCATGAACACACTACTAATACTGTACTAAGGTACCATTTTCTACTAACCCCTTCAATCTCATAATGTGATATGACCCAACTCTATATTCCAACATGTACTACACTACTCCACAGCACCTATTCAGCTAAATCCCACTTTCAGATAACCGCTACAGACAATTCTTCAACAGTAAGAACTATACACAGTATCTATACGTTTCTTTTTCTCTGTTCCTTGTCAAGAGAACCCAGGTTCACCAATGGTGACACTCCACCACATAATGAGTCGCATTGCGCCGAAGGTCAATTTTAAGTTGTTCACATTTTATCAATATGCAATGAATATACTATGTAACAAACAAAAAAAAATCTTAAAATTGAAAATAAGAAAATTCTATGAAAAGCTATTACAAGTTGAACTGGTAGACTGCAGGAAGTGACAAAATGAGAAACTGACAAGCTTGGAATCATGCTAGGTGATCAGAATGAGGACTAGGTGAGGTGAAATAAGCAAAAGGAAACAAAAATTACGCCTTGATATCTCAGTACAAGGTAGAGGAAAGCTTATAGTTTTATTATAATCAATCAAAATCTCAATATCGACAACCTGACCCCCACCTGCCTAAAATGGCTCCTAACGGAAAAGTAGGTCAGGTGCAAAGTGACTCATTTCATGGTGGAGCGTCACAATTGTGAGATTTTTGCAAACGTGACTGTTTTTACTCACTATGTGTATGGGTGGTTTCACACTCACGGTGTATGGGAAAGGTAGCTGCATTCCGACTTCAGGGATGATGTCTAAACACAACACCACAGTGCAGCATGCTGTTTTTTGTCTTCGTCTTTTTTTGGTAATTTATTCTTGCCAGCACAAATGGCATACTCTTCTCTGAAAGACAGAACACGTTTTAGTGTGTGCAATAGATGTTATTCATGCGTTATGCACAGAACTTTATTTATAGCTTCATTTGAAGGGGTTTTAGGAGGGGGGGGGGGGGCAGTATTTCAGGGGACCAATGTTCTTGAATGGCGGTGGATACATCAGATATGAAAAAAGATTATCAGAATGTCACACAATATCATCATAATGTCACACAGTAAAAACAATCACAAAATGTATTACAAACAGTCGATGGTGGGATTTTTCAAGACTTCTCTATTTTCCCCTGAATTCTATAAAAAAACCACTGCCTAGTGACAGTTATTCAATAATGAAAACAACAGGGGAAAAAAATTGCACTGGTATTGTCATCTGATCCATGCTGCAATTATATGTCATAAAATTATCGTACACACTAAGTTATTCATGTCTACTAGAGTATGGTGGGTGTCATTGTGACCTGTCCCTTCACATACACACACACACACACACACACACACACCACACACACACACACACACACACACACACACACACAAGTGCCTGCGCACAAAATGATGTGCCTGCACACTTAAACAAACACACAAACACATTTTGCAAAAGTTAATAACATTCCTGAGTAAAGTAACACTTTTGCCAATATCAGAATATACATTTTTGTGAAACAGCAAATCTATTATAAAAATTTTAAAAAAAGAAAAAAAAAGATCTCCAACAAAAAAAACAACTCCAAAATAACACACATTATCAACAGCAGTGATTACAAATTTCACACTTTTGTTCCCAAGCTCACTGTAGAAAAAAAAAGGAATGTTTTTAATTGAGGATTGAGTCTTAACAAATATTGCATTTGCATTGAAAATAATACAACTGTTTAATGCACGCATGAGTAATAGTATGAGACACACACACACACACACACACACACACACACACACACCACAGAGGATTTACTCTGTGGATATTTTCAAAACTATTACACCCACAAGGCACAAATCCAACATAACTCAGTCAATCTCCAAGGCCAGTGTTAAAATAACTGCTTTTTTTTTTCTTTATAACCTAGTCCAAGCGTGGTCAGTTCCTGCTATAATTAGCATCAGCTGGCCCCAGTTGGGATGGAATGAAATGGAATGGAGAGCAGCTGAAAGAAGGGGAGCCTGACAGCTGTGGACTATTCACTTCTCTTTTTTCTTTTTGAATGGAGCAAATCTTTTTTTTTTCTGTGTTGTTGGTCAATATTTTTGGTGTGTATGATTGATTGATTGATTGTGTACTCTGCTAGGGTTATTTTCTACAGTGTGATATCACACACAAGTGATACATCATCAAGTGTTTAAGGAAAACTGTGCGAGTGTGCATAACTTGTGGTGTGTGTGTGTGTGTGTGGTGGGGGGGGGGGTGTCTGTGTGTGTGTGTGTTTATTTATTTATTCATTTATTTATTTATTCTTTTATATCAAGGATAATGGAATAAGCACTTGTGTGCTTTTTTGCATCCAGTCCCTGTGTGTATGCAGTTTTGTGTGTGTGTGTTGGGAGGGGGGGTGGGTTCTTGTGTGTGTGTCACACACACACATGTACATGTGACCTGAATGTGCATATGTACACAACACACACAAAACACAGAGTTTTATTCTCTATATTTGTTTAATATCACTTCTTGGTAGAGACATAAAACTGAAGACCACACAGTTTTACATTTATGCCCACCATACCAAAAAAAAAAACAACCCAAAACAACCACAACCCACATCCACCTAAATCAAACCTCATTAAATCACCATTTTTTTACAAATCAACCAACAACAAATCTACACACCACCACTCTCCCACACCACACCAATCACTTACCCCACCACACACAAAAACATCACACAACACACCCACCCCAGATCTCACACACAACAGCACCACCATCACTTGAAATACCGCCACACGACGTACATTAAAAAAAAAATCAACCAAACATCTACACACCCCCCCCAAAACATCTAAACCACATACACACAAATCTACACAACCCACCACTATCACGTGAAATACCTCCACACGACGTACATCAACCAACGCACGTGACCACCATACCCACCACCAGGATAATCTTGTCCTGGGAGGTGCGGCGCTCGATCAGCCTCATCACCGTCCCGCTCAGCCCCAGCATGTTGGCCAGGTCCAGAATTTTCCTGTGCACCCCCTTCAGCGTTCCCCGCTGGTCGCGCAGACTGTGCAGGATGCTGGCCCCGGAGTCCAAGAGGTCGTCCATGCGCGAGTTGGCCTCCGACATCTTAGTGTGCTGCTGCAGCGCGGGGTCGATGTAGATGGAGGTAGCGTCGTTGTGGTCGTTGGTGGTGAAGGTGCGACTGAGGAGGGCTTCGCGCTCTTGGTCTTCTTGGGTTCGCATGTACCTGAGGAGGAGAAGAAGAAAAAAAAAATGACTCGCAGTGGTTCCTAGATGGGATGATTGAGCAAGTATATTCTGGGTGACCCCCCATGCCAGGGTGGGGTTTTTTTGTGTGTTTTTTTAAAGCTGGGAAACACTCAACTACAACTACAACAACAAACAACAAAACATGCCTGCCCAGATTCAAGATCAGTTTCAGAACTTTCTTCTCTCCAATTATTATTTTTATTTATTTATTTTATTCTTTTATATCAAGGATAATGGAATAAGCACTCATGTGCTTTTTTTTTTTTTCATCCAGTCCCCTGTGTATGCAGTTGTGTAAATCTTATCTGTTCCTACCGGCACACAATGGCCTACTCTTACGAAAAGCGGAACAGGATTTAAAGTGTGCGCAAGATGTTCTGCGTGCTGTCGTACATGGGGCCTCGGTTTACAGTCTCGTCCGAGTCAGCACTGATGTTAACTCCAGGGGAAAAATCCCTCCAACGGGAATCGAACTCGGGTCGTCAAATTGCGAGCGCAATGTTCTGACCACTAGGCTATCCCGTATCTTGTGGGATAGCTCAGTGGTCACAGCACTCGCTTCCCCCCAGCCAAAGTTAAGCAGCATCGAACGTGGTTACCAAGTTGGATGGGTGACCATTTGCGTGCCTTGGCTTCAGTACAGTCCCCCCAGTTCACCCAGCTGTCAATGGGTACCTGTCCTCTTTAGGGTCAAGGAAGGTAAAGCAGCGAGGGAGAGAGGAGATGGGCACACCCTCAATATGCTGGCCCCTAGAGAAGCTGAGGTCTCTGACGCCTCGCTCCCCTACGACCACACAGGTTATGGGACATCTTTACCTTATCAAATCCAATGATGTACTACAGCTAAGAGTGGGGGGACAGAGCTGTTGGCTTTTGTACAGGTCTGTGGGTCTAAGAAATCATGAGTTCAAATCTTCAAACTTAATAACAGCATCTGAAAAATGGAGGGTAGGAATTCTTACAAACTTACAACTTAAAACATAGACCAGCAGCTTACTTCTCTTCATGTTTAAGTTACATACTTGTAAAACATACAGAAGATCAAATATTATAAAAGAGGAGTGCATATATTATATATATCATGTCAGCATCTGGTGGGTTACACAGTTCTAAACAAACATACCCAGCATGCACCCTGTCCTTAGAGAGGGGTGGGCTCCACACCAAGGTAGCTTGCCCTGGAGACTCCACCTCAAAAATTCAATGCAGTGACCCAACAATGCCTCAAGGAGTGAAGGAGAAGAAGAGGACTGTTTTATTTGATGGTTCTGAAGATTTGTATTTGGGATACCAATTTAAAAGTTTAATTAAGTAATAGTTCATTTTTAAAAAATGTTTTTATATTTCCAATGAACACACAAAGTCTTCCCTACTGATACTTTAGCAATCATCAGTTTCAATGACAAAATTTTCATGGTTCATTAAAAAAAATTGTTTTCCTATTTCTATTGAACACACAAACTGACAAAGTCTTCCCTACTCGGCTACTGATACTAGTGATGGCAATCATCAGTTTCAATGACAAAATTCACCCCCAAAGTCTGAATGCAGCTCTACCTTCATGGTGGGCAAATATGGTTGCATACGCAATATCTCACCACTGGTGAACCTCGAAGCTCAAGCAGAGGAAAAAATGATGACAAAAACACCAAAAATTCATGCTCCTCTGAAGTCGGAGTATGGCTGCCTATATGGTGAGGTACTTGAAAATAGTATGAATACACGCAAACTTCTCATTCAGTGTGCAACTTCAATCTCACAGTGATTCCCGGGTGGGATTAGTGAGTCAGAGGGCACATTCTGGGTGACCCCCAAAGTGTTAAGCTGGGGAACAACCACAACAACAGATTCATGTACATTGTGTAGTATTGATGATTAATGGCTACAGCAGTTCTGTAAATTTTATAATTAAGAGGTTTGGTGGTCAAGAGGCAGAGGTAACTCATCTGCCTTGAAAGCAAGAAGTGTGGGTTAGAAAGATGTGTGTTCATGCCCAAACTTTTCCCCCCATGGTGGTCTGGATGCTAGACTTTCAGATGAGACAATAAAATGAGGTCTCCCATGTAACACACATTCACAATTGAGTGCACATAAAAAAAACTAGCAACAAGAGTTGTCTCTGCCAGAATACTGTAGAAAAAAGCTACTTTCACTGAGAAACACTCGGATACACTTGCAAACAGAAAAATACTTTTAAAAAAGGGGAAAAAAAGGGTTACACTGCTCTTGTGGCAACAACTGAACAAGCTCTCCTCATGGAGGGCAGCCTGAACTTCACGCCTAAAACTCTGCATTGAGTTTAAGTGATACAAAACAAAAAGTGTGAAAAACAGATTTGTGAGTTTATGAACTGAGCCCTCATGACAAACAAGAAGCATGAAACTTGAAAGAGTATGTCACTATCTATGTGTTATGGTGATCAATACATGTATTATATATATATATATACCTTGGGACTGACTCAGTGACTAGCCTGGTGGTTTGAGCATTACACTTGCAATCTTGGGTTCAAGTCCGGTCGAGGACATTTTTCTCCTGGAGTTAACATCAGTGCTGACTCCACTCTCCCCAAAAGTCATTCAGATGAGACTGTAAACTGAGGCTCCGTGTGCAAATGCACGCAGAACACCTTGCGCACACGTTAAATCCTGTTCTGCTTTTCATAAGAGTAGGCCATCGTGTGCCGGTGGGAACAGATGACCCAAAACTGGATACACACGGGGACTGGATGAAAAAAAGCACAAGAGTGCTTATTCCATTATCCTCGATATAAAAGAATAAATAAATAAATAAAATAAATAACTTATAAGGGCCCCGAGTTCGAGCCACCACTGAGACACAAAGGTCTTCAAGAGGAAATTTCCTCCTGGAGTTAACATCATCAATGCCAACTCCACTCCTTCGAAAGTCTTTCACACTAGACTATGATTATAAACTGAGGTGGTTCATATGTGAACACACAGAGAACATCTTGGAATGCATACAATACACAAAACTTTTGGGAAGAGTTGCTTACTCAAGTTACTGTGTGCCAACAGGAATGTATCACCATTTTTAAAAAAAATGAAAGCACACAGGCAGTGGATGTAGAAAGCATATATATATATATGAGTGCTTATTCCATTATCAGTATCATCGAAATAACAATTTAACCCCACCCCCCACCCCACCCCACCCCCCAAAAAAAATCATAGCCTACCTTCTGTGTTGAAGATTTCGCAGAGCTGCCTGGACTTGCTGGCAATCGTACTTCAGCTGGTCTACCCGCATCTTGGCGTTGGCGCGTCGTGTCACAGGCTCCTTAGTAACGAGGATGTCCAGACGTTCACAGTTGCTGATGATGTGGTCCAACTGGGCTTGGACTTCGGTCTCCACTTTTACTGCAGTATCTTCTCTCACTCTTTCCAGCCGTCCTAACTCTCTCCCAACATCTTGAACCAGCTTATTCGTTTGGTGATATAACGCCTCCATGGAGAATGGGAAGTGAGCGACAAAAATGTGAAGTACCAAAGTTAGACGTTAAAAATCAAAGTAAACAAATACCCGGTGACTGTTTCAGTGCAGACGTGTTCTCTGTGTGATCATTTCGCTTCCCTTGCGATTGTGAGTGTGTTTATCGAAGGGAAATAACTCGGAAAATGTGCAAAACGTCATCAATACTTCAGTATTAAGCGACATTGCAAATTCATCTTTAATAAAGTAGTAATCGTAATACTTGAACAGAGGATTTCCTAATAACTTCTGTATGTAAGCTGTTTCCGTAGTACTTTTAGAGTCTTTACAGAAATGCGTCAGGTAACAAATTTAGCGGTTCCAATTTCGGAATGTCCAAATTAGGAAATAAGGGCACCACTGATGACGTATGAGGAATCACACCCCAACTTCCTGTAAGAAGGCATGGTCTAAGCAGACGACTGTTAGTTACCATCAGTTTATCGAGTGAAGCATTATTCTTCTGACAATATGCAGGTAATGTGATCTTTCATTTTATTTTGTGTGTCTCATTTTCAAACTTCTTAGTAGTGATTGTTTAGATCATCATTCTGACCAAGAGATTGAACTCCAGGTTTTACGGGGATAAGTGGGTTGGTCTTATGCTTGTGAAGTTGTTCTAGGGTTGAAGAATTGTTTTTCCAATCTTCATTCAGATTTTCACTTGCACTCAGAGAAACTGCTGGGTATGTCACCCATACTACCATCCATTGATACTCTTCTTCTACTTCCTTGGCGAACGCTGAGACAACAATTAGTGTTGTGTATTATTTGAGAAAATGAGTCACGATGCCATTAACTTGTTAAATGCCTGACAAGTCACGCCCAGCGCATCCCACTTTGGAGAGAATTGTTATAGTCTAGGCCCTATTTCAAGTCTTTCTGTGGAAAAAAAAGGCAGAAGAATGGGCCAAGAAGGAGTTGATAGGAAGAAAAGGAACAAGGCAGAAGAAGAGTGATAGAAAAAAGAAATTTCTAGCACATAATTTCCAGAAAATGTGGATGCTAAATATACAAAGTAATAGGTCCCTGAGCCACCGCTGTAGTCTAGTGGTTAGGGCGTTGGACTCGTAATCTAAAGGTTGTGGGTTCGATCCCAGCTTTCGGCTTTGGCGTTGTGCCCTTGGAAAAGGCACTTTACGGCTATTTTCTCACCCCACCCAGGTGTAAAAGGGGTACCAACCTTGTGTTGGGGGTTAACCCTGCGATAGACTGGCGTCCTATCCAGGGGGGATCTATGACTCTCAGTCGCTTAATGCCACAGAAACCGGGATAAGCACCGGCCTGATGAACCTCTATAGGCTCGGGACAGACTTTAACTTTTAACTTTTAAATAGGTCCCTGGCATTCCCAGGGGGACATTGATAGTTAACTCTATTACAAAAGTTAATCACGTTGTGAAACAAGTAATATGATGAACATTCCTGATAGCCATGGTAGGCAATGTTTGGACTGAGAGAGTTACAGCACTTCAATAGGGGTACATTTATTATACAAATTTAAAATGAAATGTGATAAGGATAGGGGTACATCTGCAGTATGTGCAGACCTTGGCCAACACTTGATTTGATATGCAAGTAACAAGGACCTTCAGCTGTGGGATAATCACAAATTTCTTGCACTGACAGGAAAGTTCAAGGCTCATGTTTCTCACAGAGTAAAATCCCAAACATTGCTTTCACTCCTTTATATGACAAACGCAGCTGTCAGTTTTTATTAAGAAAATGAAATTAAAAAACTGAACAAGCAGACACAGAGCTGATGTTACACTTCTTCTCTTCACTTCGCTTCTAAACTTAGACTAAAGCTGAGCCATGCCTAGGCTTGACATACGGTTTGTGTGCACATTGTGTTCGGCTCCTTGGGACCAGATTTTGGCCTTTTATTTATTTTATTTTATACCACTTTATGTCACAGCAGATTTCTCCACCTGAAATTCAGGCTGCTCTCCCCGGGGAGAGCGCGTTGCCACAAGTGCAGTGCCTACCTATTATATAATATATATATATATATATATATATATATATATATATATCCCTGAGCCACCCTGGGGACTCCCAACTCCCTGATTTTTCCTCAGGGATGGTGTCTAAACACGACACCTGTATTCATGTTGAGTTTTTCAAAATATAATTTTGTCATCGGCTCCTACTGGCACACAATGGCCTGCTCTTCCGAAAGGTGGAACGGGGTTTTAACATGTGCGCAAGATGTTCTGCATGCGTTCACACATGGGGCCTCAGTTTATAGTCTCATCCAAATGACTTTTAATGT
>CM060350.1:20714337-20719337 GCA_030674155.1 Stramonita haemastoma | reverse complement strand
AATAAAAGTAAATTGCCTCTGATCTAACCACGAGCGCAATGTTGACCACAGGCTATCCCGTACTGTCTTGATGGCAAACATTCCTTAACAATCTGGATGCAGTCCCTGTGACAGTATGTCTGAAGCTCTGCCTTCTGTCATGTGATGCAGCATTCTGAAACATATCTTCTGTAATCAGCATTGAACAGTAATCTGTCCTTGATCAATTCCTGTGAACCATATGTCTTGAGCACATTCCCCTGGTGAACCAGTATCTGTCTGTGATGGCAGCATTTCCCCTGTGTATCTCTGGTGAACCAGTATCTGTGTATGCTGGTTACCTTGCATACGTGCTGTGTATATGTGTGTGTGTGTGTGTGATATTTGAGTGGGTTTTTTTTTTTTTTTGGTTAGTGTTGTTGCTTGTATTTTCAATAGTTCCGCTTTTCGTAAGAGTAGGACATCGTGTGCCGGTGGGAACAGTGACATTTACAAAACTGCATACACAGGGGACTGGATGTCAAAAAGCAGAAGGGTGCTTATTCCATTATCAGATATAAAAGAATAAATAAATATCAATATATAGGCATATTTTAATTTCAAGGCTGTTGAAATCAAAAGCAACATACCATCTAGAAACAAAAATTGGATTTGATTTGGTGTGATGGCAGCATTCCCCTGTGTTCCCTGGTGAACCAGTATCTGTCTGTGATGGCAGCATTCCCCTGTAACCAATATTTTATTTATTTAATTTATTTATTTTATTTTATTCTTTTATATTGAGGAGAATGGGATAAGCTCTCTCGTGCTTTTTTACATCCAGTCCCTGTGTGTATGCAGTTTTGTAAATGTCATCTGTTCCCACCAGCACACGATGGCCTACTCTTATGAAAAGTGGAATAGGATTTAACGTGTGCGCAAGATGTTCTGCGTGCGTTCACACACGGGGCCTCGGTTTATAGTCTCATCCAAAAGACTTTTGGGAGTTGGAGTCAGCACTGATGTTAACTCCAGGAGAAAAATCTCCTCGAACAAGAATCGAACCCGGGTCATCAAATTGCCAGCGCAATGTTCTGACCACTAGGCTATCCCGTATCTGTCTGTGATTTCAGCATTCCTCTGTGCTCCCTGGTGAACCAGTACCTCTCCAACCTGGCGCGCAAGTTCCCCCAGGTGAAGTTCCTGAAGAGCATCTCCACCGTCTGCATCCCCAACTACCCCGACAAGAACCTGCCCACCATCTTCGTCTACTGCGACAACGACCTCAAGAAGCAGTTTGTCGGGCCCTTCGCTGTTGGCGGCATGAACCTGAAGCAGGATGGTGAGGAGGGTGTGTGGGGGGGGTGTGTGGGGGGGGGGGGGGGGGGGGGGGGGGGGGGGGGAGGTATGTGGGGGTCAAGTCAAGTCAAAATTTTATTTTCAGATGGTACATTGAGTAAGCATCGATTTGCTTTTTTTCATCAAGCCATCTATCTAAGGAAAAAACAAACAAAAAACCCCCACCAAAAACAAAAAAATAACAACAACAAAAAAACAAAAGCAGAGAAAAAAATTTCACCAACATTAATTAACCAACATGATTTTTACAGCCTCAAAAATACAATATGCCTATAGAAAGTACAAGCAACAACACTAACAACAAAAACAGAAGAAAAAAAAACACACACACAAAAAAAACACTCAAAATTGTGTGAGTACGCGTGCGTGAGGCGGGGTGGGGGGTGAAGGAGGTTAGAGAGGAGGGGGGTGGGTGAGTGAAAGAAAGAGGAGAATGTGTGAGAGAGAAAGAATGAGAGTGTGTGTGTTATGCATGTGGAAGAGACAAGAGTGTGTGTCTGTATATGGGAGTGTGAGTGTGTGTGTGATTTGTGTGTGTGTGTGATATTTGTGTGTAAGTGTATATATGTATGCGTGTGTGTGTGTGTGTGTGTTCAGTATGTGTGATGTGATTTTTGTGTGTAAGTGTACATATATGTATTTGTGTGTGTGTGTGTGAGCATCTGTTTCTTTGTGCATGAGACTTTGTGTGTACAAGACACTGAGTGTTTGTGTGTGTGTATGGATGTACACATGCACATGCATGTTCAGCAGAGAAACACCCTACACCACCACCACCACCACTACCACCACCACTATCACCACACTGATTCCTTGGTTGCAGAGCTGGAGTGGAAGCTGGCCCAGACAGGGGCGGTAAAGTCAGAATTGGAGGAGCCACCGAGGGCGGAAATCCGCGACGTCATGCAGAGCTCCATACGAAACAGTGCTGTGGATAACGACAGTGACAGCGACGGTTATTGACATTGATTAGAGTGGTGTTGGTTTATTGGGTGGGGGGGGAGGGGTAAGGGAGGGGGGGTCATTTGAGGGAGGAGAGGGGAAGGTTGGGGAGGGTGGCATATGTGTTCGCAGTGTTTGTTTGAGTACATCTTTTGTAGTGTGTGTGGGCAATTTGTGTGTAGGTGTGTGTTGTGCGTGTGTGTGTGTGTGTGTGTGTGTGTGTGTGTAGGCAGGGTATGTGTGTGTGGGCAATTTGTGTGTATCGTGTGTGTGTGTGTGTGTGTGTGTGTGTTGTGTGTGTGTGGTGTGTGGTAAGCAAGGGTATGTGTTATTCGTGAATGTGTGGCTTTTTTATGCTTATATATTTGTGTGTGTGTGTGTGTTGAAATGAATCAAATTATTTATACCTTGTAGAATTAAAACAAATACTGTTTTAGAGACGGCACTACTCGAGGATGTGGGCGGGGTTAGGATGGGATTCATTTCTCGGCTTGTGCTTAAAGGATTACCAGCTTGGGGGGAAAAAAAAGATGTTGGCATTCATTTACATACATATGTGTGTCAACATTTTGTTTCAAAGGTTGCAGTTTATTTCAGCAAGATACTTTACAAAAAAATGAAAGTTAAAAAATGCTACAACATTTTGTGGACTGAATAAAAGTTTAAAACTGTGTTCTCCTTCTCCAGTTTGCTGTGCATGCATCCTTTGAAGTTGGAGTGTGGCTGCCTATTTTACAAGGTACTTTTAAAGACTCGCAGTGATAACTTGCCAAGGGTAAAAGCTATGTCAGTTATTGATGTAAGGTAAAATATCCATTTCTTTATGAACTCGTGTTGACCATGTCTTCAGCTCTTAGCAGAACAAGCTGGTTAAAGAACATGGTGGTCTTGGTTTTGCTGTTGTTTCATTCCTCAGCTAGAGCTCCGAGGTTCACCAATGGTGAGACTTTTGCATATATATGCGACCATTCCCCCCCCCCCCCCCACTCCATCCTCATTAAGGCAGCCGCATTCTGACTTCAGGAATACAGTTTGAAATTGAACCTTCCAATTTTGCCAAGAGTCAGGAGGTACCTTCCACTTCTTTCAGATTTTCAACTGTCACTGGGAGTTTTTTGTTCATTTGTTGGTTTTTTGTTGTTGTTTTTTATACACATACAAGTATGTAAACTGAGGTCTAACTGTGTTAGCGTCTCTTCCTAAAGACTTGACATACAGTTTTATTTTGCTGTCAAACTGGGAAAGATGGGGAAAGCTGGGACTGGAACTCTGAACCTTGTGGTTTACTTGCTAGGCAGGTGAACGTCTAAGTGGTTCTACTGCATTTCTTCTTGATTTTCTTTGATTTGATCTTCAGCTTCAGGTGGCAGTTTTTGGAATATCCCCCCTCTCCCATATCCCTACCCTGGTTACCATTGGCCCATTTTATTATTCCTCCAGCTTTTCTGACCCCCCACCCCCACCCCCCAATTTTTACCCATATTCTTTTTATTCATAATTGTGACAATGCGAGATTTGAAAATTATGGTATGCGGATTTCCTAAATAAATTTTGTTTTTTCTTCATAACTGAAAATTTGGTTTCAGAGTAGTTTTTTGTTTTTTGGGTTAAAAAAAAAGTGTTGTTCTGTTTGTCTGTGGATGTGAGTGAGTGTGTGTGTGTGTGTGTGTGTGTGTGTGAAAAAGAGAGAGTTTTTTGTTGTTGTTTTTTTTTCTCTCTCGCTGATTTTTCTCTTTTCCCGTTTGCTGGGGTTTTCTTTTCTTTTCTTTTCTTCTCTCTCTCTCTCTCTCTCTTTCTCTCTCTCTCTCTCTCTCTGTCTCTGCTCTCTCTCTCTCTCTCTCTCTCTCTCTCTCTCTCTCTCTCTCTCTCTCTCTCCTCTTTCTCGTTCTCTCCCATGAATACAGTATATCACAGACACACAGATCAGATCTTGGCACTATCGAAATAATAGATGACAAAATTGATGTTCAGGGCAAAATGGAACTAGAGACTATGACGCAAAATCTCCCATCAACCAATGAAGATGGCACAGAAATATGGACCTGGATTATTTTAAAGCATACTAGTACTTTATCTTCTTCTCTCGTTCGCTTTACACTGTCAGATGTGTCTGGGAAAAATAATGGCATTTCTTTTCATTTTTGATTTCTTCTTTCACATAGTTATTGGTCTTGTGTTCTTTGTATGATATTTTGAGGAGTCTTCTGTGGCACTTGTTCTCGAATGCTTGGATTCTCCTCTCTAACTCTGCTGTCAGAGTCCATGATTCACAGCCATATAGGAGGATAGATATCACGAGGGATTTGTAAAGGTGGTATTTGGTGTAGAAGCTGATGTTGTTGCTTCTGATGATCCTCTCGAGTCTGACTAGAGCAGATGTTGCTGTTGCAATGCGAGCTTTCACTTCATTGTTTGATGTGCCATCTTTTGTTAGGATGGAGCCTAAGTATTTGAATTGGCTCACCTCTTCTAGTGTTTCTCCATTCATCTTTATTTCCGTGATGTCATTACTCGTGCTGTTGACCATGATCTTTGATTTCTCTGTACTGACCTCCATGCCGTATGCGCTCGCTCGATCTGTTAAATTGTCTGTGAGGATTTGCAGTTCTTGTTTGCTGCTGCCCATGAGGTCAATGTCATCTGCAAATCTGAGGTTGCAAAGGGGTCTTCCACCAATGGAGATGGAAGTGTGGTGGTTTTGCAGTGTCTCTGTCATGATGTTTTCGAGGAAGAGGTTGAAG
>CM060350.1:20694337-20709337 GCA_030674155.1 Stramonita haemastoma | reverse complement strand
GTGTTTATTTTGTGTTACTTATTGAAAAGAAAAGGATAAACCCTTCGTGAATCTACGAAATAACCATGCCTGATAATAGCGTTATGGAGTAAAGCTGAACGCTCTCCTTCAGCAAATTTTTGTGGTAGTATTCATGGTTAGTACTGTCTGGGCCCTTTGAAGACGGAGAAGAAAGTATATATTTATGAAGAATAAACTGTACCAAATACCCGTCCAGTGTTGGGTTGATCACAGTACATGCCGCGATGCGGCAGTATTATCGAGCTCATGGTGCCCGCAATACAGCAGTTCAGACTCGGAAAAGTCTTACTATAATTGAATGTTAAGCGGGTTTTTTTCGCATTTTTTTTGCTAACATTCTGTGATAATTAAAAAAAGTCCTGGCAGAACTTTCAGCCTCTAAGTTTCTCTAAAATGAGCCGATATTGGTAGTTTCAAAGGAAAATAGATGATGGGAATGAAATGGCTAAATCATTGAAGAAATTATGGTTAGGCTCTGATGGCTAGGCCTATTTTGGAAAGAACATGGCCCTAGTGTCCAGTGTTTGGATGTGCATTAGGTGATTGTGTGTGTGTGTGTGTGTGCATTTTTTTCCCCCGGTGGGGATCGGGATTTGCTAAAACATGATCACTGTCAGTAGTGTAGGCCTATGTGCTACAGCTTGAGACTTCATAGCAAAACTTCTGTTTTTCATATCCGTGTGATTATACTTTGGCCAATATAATAAGCTCTTGTGTAAGCTTGGTAGCGCATTGACTTGATATAGATCTGTACTGTAGCCTAGACAATCAATGAATGAATCTTTGTTTTTCTTAATTATAGGTCCATTGAGAAGCCAAATTTGCTGCTTGGTTTGCTGGTATTTGTACTGGTAGGCAATAAATATAAATGAGCAAGTTGCATTGGTGAAGATGGGCTTAGCTGACCAGATTTTGAAAAGTTAGAGGAAAAATTGATCTATATCTCTTAGCTTTACTGATAGCCTTTATTGAGAGGAAAAGTAAAATTTGACCATTTTCTGTGTCATTTAAATGATTCACTACATTGTTGAACAGAATAATCTGTGCACCCCCCCCACCCCCCCCCCCCCCCCCAAAAAAAAAGTGTTTAGGTAGCTCTAGGGGAGCAACTCATCATTTGAGACATTGACAAGTATGTTCCAACTTATGCTAGTGGGTTGTTGCAGTTTGGAGTGAATTTGGTCCATATAGTGTTGTCACAGCAGGTTGATAGAAAACTAGTTCAGTAAGATCAGATGATTACTTGACACTATAGTGTAGTATTTGTTATAATACCTGTGTGAATGTTTCTTTGGCAGGTATCTCACGCGATAGATGGCACAAGCGCAGGAAGACCGGAGGCCGTATGGCCCAGTTGCGAAAAAAGAGAAAGTTCGAACTGGGTCGCCCTCCAGCAATGACTAAGGTATTGTAAGATAGCTTGTTCTTTTGCAGCTTCTGACTGGCACATTGTATACAGGAGATATTTTTTATTCACTATTTATTTTAGGAAGCAAAATAGTTTTGGGACTGTCAGTTTCTGTAGATCTTGCCTTGTGCAGTGTACACTTCTTTGATTATTAGTAAAGCTTTATTTGGAATGATTCAGAATGAAAATGTAGTGGTAAGACTGGGCAATGAATTAAATGTTTGAAAGATTTGAAGGGGTTGGAATTGAAGCATGTTCTACAACCATACTTTTGACTAATTCTGTTTGATAAATCATGTAGCTAAGCTACTTTGGTGAGGAAAGTATGACTTTATTCAGTCAAATTTCCAAGTGCAGCCAGAAATTGGCCAAAAACCAAGATGCATGATTTTGATAACAATTTAGTGTGCTGTAAACAATGGCTTTTGCTTGTGAGTCCGAATGTTACTTTATTTGTGGAAGGATTTTATGCAAAATTAGTGCTGGTTTGGTGAATATATTGGTTCTTGTAGCAATTTCCTCAGCTTTACATTCCAGGCATTGCTCAGAATGTGTACTCCGATTCACTCATCCTACCTGGAAATCACTGAGATGAAAATTTACTCATACCTGAAGTTGGAGTGCAGCTACCTAAATAGAGGAAAAAAGTTGCATACGCTAAAATCAGACCATTGTTGAACCTCTGAGCTCTAGGGGAAGAATGAAAACAAGAAAAAGACCCCCCCCCCCCCAAAAAAAAAAAAAACCCACCTAAACAACCCCCCCCCCCCCCCCCCCCCCGCATGCTGGATGAGATGTTTGCATTATATACATGACTCACTGATATAAATTTCATTAAAAAAAATTTTTTTTTAAAGAAAAATATATGTTGGATGAATTGTTTCAGCTGGGCACCAAGCGCATCCACACAGTGCGGACCATGGGAGGGAACAAGAAGTATCGCGCCCTCCGTCTGGATCACGGGAACTTCTCTTGGGGATCAGAGAGTAAGTGTGGCAGATTGCCTGGGACTGTTGTCCAACAGCTTGTGCTGTCCTGTAGCTTAACGGAACACGGGATTGTAATTGTGTGGTGTTGATAGGTTGGGTTTTTTGTTATGGGGTTTTGTGTGAGTGTGTGCGTGTGAGTGTGTGTGTGTGTGAGTGTGTGTGTGTGTGAGTGTGTGTGTGTGTGTGTGTGTGTGTGTGTGTGTGTGTGTGTTTGTGTGTGTGTGTGTGTGTGTGTGTGCGTGTGTGAATAAAGTAACAGCATGTAGCTGAGCATGTTCATAGTCTATGACTTGGATGGAGGGGAGATAAATGATGATGAAACTTAACACCATCTTTCGGCTGATGCCTGATGGACAATCTATGGCTGATATGGGTCATTCTCCTGAAAACTGGACAGATTTGTGACATGACAGCTAAAATTTTGAAATGCAACATTTCCCTTAATGTTGGTTGGGAATGAAAGCTTGATATCTATTCTTAGCATACATATAAAGCACAAAATGGCACAATGCTCAGAACTTGATGAATAATGAATTTTGTTACATCATTCAACACTGTCTCGTGCATTACAGAAGACACCAAAAAGACAAAAATAACCTTGTTTAGAGGATTTTTTATTGTAAATTTTTGGTAGTTTTACACACAAATCCACTATATATTGGCTTTTACTACACAACAGAAAGTTTTTTTGTATTTATGGCCCCTTCTTATCAATGTTGCTGAAATGATCAAACCAAACGTAATTTTTTCAGTTTTTTATTTCTTTCTATCAGACTTGTTTTATACACTAAACAGACACTGAAATGTGGTAAATATTCAACAGAATTCATCTTTTCAAAATGGTGAGTAAACATTGTTTTTGTTTTTTAACAATCAAGGCAATTTCAGTAATTAATTACATGTCTCGCGCATTACGTAGACACGTCTCGCATGTTACACAGACGCCATCATATTGACAATACAAGAACTGAGTTGTTTGACAGCAACTTAACAAGTCAAACAAGGAAACTATAACTGTTTTACATATGGTTAAGGATTCCACTAACAATAAAACCCAGAATCACTAACAGGAGAACATCAAAACCATGAATCTCCATGAACTACTTTCTCTGTCTTGCTGCTTCATCAAATTCATGGCACAGTTACCCTGGCACAGTTACCCTCCCAGTAATTGTGAAGCTTGACACTAACTCTGGAAAGAAATATGATCACATAGAGTAGGTTTCGGCCTACACTTCCACTTCAGTTGAAAATGCAGTGAGACTGTAAAGTACTGCTAGATTTGAAGCTTTTAAGTCTCGACGAAAGAAATATTGTCCGGGCTCAAGATGTCAGAATCATTTTGTGCAGTTACAGATAGAAACTTAAGCATCACAAGCATAACAATTCACATTTTTTTCAAGCTAGTACATGGATTGTAATGGAAAAAATCAACTGAGTTTGAATTCAATTCAAATGAAAGAAGTACTGCCTCTCACCCGAAATAATTTTTGTGTTACACACATTTTTGTGTGTAACACAAAAATGGACATATCACACATTATCTCAAGCCCTTTGTTAAGTACTATGAATCTAATTAAATCCATCTCACACATTGCATAGACACCTAGCTTATGGTAGAAGGTGTAATGTGCAGGACAATGATTTTAAAGTTTTATACAAGTTTTATCATTGGAGCTAATATTTCAATTCATAAGTTGTTATAGCACATCCCAGTTGGTTTGGCTTGCACATTCAAATATTTTATCAAGATTTGTCGAATCCTTCATCTATTAAAAATAAAGTATAAATCAGATATGTAACGAATGTGACTCAGACACATGGTAGTGGTGTCTTTGGTAACGTGCAGGGCTAAATTTGTTTGTAACAGAAAAGCAAAGACAAGTGAACAGAAACAGGAGCTTCAGACACCAGTTGGTTTCATAAACTACATTATTTCACTTACGAGAAGCAATGGAAAGCTGCACTTACAACAACTTTTATTTTTATTTTTTCCGTATCACGCCACATTTCAAGACGCCAAACACATGGCGTCGTTAGTAACGATCGAGAGAACAGGTCAATGATGTCACTAAATGAACACTAAGTATTTACGACAGTAGAAGCTGTATGCAAAAATAAGAAGTCCAGTGTATTTCCCTGCGTACAAAACCTTCAAATCATGACCTTAATTTCATTATCTGGAGTACATTTCTGTTTTTGAGCCAAGCCGAGGATTCCACGCCTTTTGACAAACGTCCCATGATGCTAGAATCGATCGATCTAACAGCTGCTAAAGCCTGTGACAATCTGAAATCATCACGAAGAAATGATGAATAAACATCTCTTGAATCTGTATTAACAATCTTTTTATGCATAGTATTCAGAAAGAATAAACAATCTTTCCTCCAAGACCTCAACAGGGCTGTTGCTTGATGGCGTATCGCGAGTTACACAAAGAAAGTGAACAAGACACCACAGGTTTAAAGTGCATTTGTACCTCAGCACACACTCTCTCACAGCAGACAACGAACCAGAAAGCTTCCCCAGTGCAAACGTACTGAGATTCATACGCAAAGGTCGGTAAGAGTTCGCTGTGACTGATAAAATAGTCCCTTTGTTTGTTCGAACATTACAGCTTTTGAAAGACACCACGTGTGAAAATCGTAATAGGTAGCTCATTTCTCAGGATAGTATTATCCTTTCTTCATCCAACTTGGTGAATAATAGCACAAAAAGCATTACTCTTGACACAACACTTTGGGGTGAAGATCATGTTCTCTATTTTTAGACAATGCAGCTTTATCGATCGAACGTGGCAAAGACGCCGAGTGTAATGCGCAAGACGCTGATTTTCTTCCTGGTATTTCTTTATGATGCAATCATTTTATATACTTTAACTTACCCAGAAACAAAGTTCTTCATCATACCTTTGCTTTGATAACAAATTTGATTCTTTACACTGAAAATCTAGGGAAATATCAACGATTGATGTGTGTGCTCGAAACCATGTCACAAACTGGGTACAGGAAATCGTGTAAATTTTGCACATAAATGGCTTGAGGCAAGTAAAATAATGCACACACACAAATGATTTCATTTCCTTCATTTCTCCAAACATAGTCCACACAAAAGATGTAAAACATTTTAAGATTTTTTGTGTTAGGAGATATTTTATTTGGCTCTAAACATGGTGACCCCCATCTGGCCAGTTTTCAGGAGAATGACCCATATCTCCTTTTCTGCATAGAGTAGTGTTTCCATCTGTTACTGTTTGAACTAGAAAGGGTTGGACTTTTGCTGACATGTCTGCAGTGACGTAAAGGCTGTTGGCTTTTTACTCTCTGTCATGCTTTTAGCTAAATACTTTGCTGGGCTGTTATCTATTTTGTGGAATTGAAGCAAGGTAAAGCGTGATATCTATCCTCCTATATGGCTGTGAATCATGGACTCTGACAGCAGAGTTAGAGAGGAGAATCCAAGCATTTGAGAACAAGTGCCACAGAAGACTCCTCAAAATATCATACAAAGAACACAAGACCAATAACTATGTGAAAGAAGAAATCAAAAAGCGTGTGGGCCCCCAAGAGCCTTTGCTCTCCACCATAAAGAGGAGAAAGCTGATGTGGTTCGGTCACACCACAAGACACAACACCCTAGCAAAAACCATCCTGCAAGGAACAGTCGAGGGCAAGAGAAAAAGAGGCCGCCAAAAGAAATCATGGGTTGACAACATCAAAGACTGGACCGCCCAACCCCTACAACACCTCCTACTAGCCACACAGGATCGTGAAGCATGGAAAAAGATCTCTGTTGCGTCTTCTCTCATGTCCCCCCTACGTCCTTTGGGACATGGGACTGAGTGAGTGAGTGAAAGCGGGAGAGGAGATGGGTGCTGCCCTTGAAATGCTGCCCCCCTAAAGAACCTGATTTTTTTTACACTTCGTTCCTCTGACTTTTCTCACCAACATTAGTGGAAAAAAAGACAGCATGTATTGGTTATTAAAAATGCCCCCCCCCCCCCCCCCCCCTAAAACAAGAAGAGTGAAGGAGATCGTGGGGGGTGGGAATCTGAAATGGATTAAAAAAAGAAAAAAGAGGTAGTGTCAGTCGAAGTTGGTCATATATTTGAATGATTGATAGTGCAGTACATTTTGAATGCATGGAGGCTTATGCACTTCAAAAATGCCTCTGACAGTAGAAAATAAGCGCAGGGATGTAGCTCTTGACTCTTCTGGCAATTGATGTAGTTTCAATTCCCAACTCTCTTCCTGAAGTCCGAATGCAGGTGCCTTTACGGTGGGGTGGATGGATGGTGGAAATAGTCACATGTGCAAAAGTCTCACAGTAGGTGAACCTTGGAGCTCTAGCAGAGGAATAAGGGGGGAAAAAAAGGACAGTGCATCTTTCTGGGTGATTCTTGGAAGCTATGCTGGGGAATGGCTAACCTTTTCATGGCTAACACGAGACAAATGATGATCAAAACAACACCATCTTTCGGCTGACTGCCTGATGGACACTTTTCTTCCTGATGTCTCATTGCCACTTTTTTTTGTGTTGTTGTCATTGCCACCTTCTCTCTGAGCTAACCCAGTGGAAGCTGTTGTCACTATGAAAAAGAAAACTGTTCCCAAATTGATTTGCTGCACACTATAACCAGCACTTACGGCAAGCGAAATAGATGGGGGTCATACTGAAGGTTTGTTTCAAAGACAACAGAGGCTCAACAGTGGATAAAGCTTGACTGTTCTTTGACATTGACAAGCTACTGCAGCATATAACTCGGCCTTTTGATGGCGTTGATGTATAGTGTACATTATGGTTTATATTCTACGAGTGCTGTGTCGATGTACAGTGAACGTCGTATACAAAGCCGCTTTTGTAATTGAGTATTGCTGAAAAAACACCTGCTAGACATTTTTGTTGTTGGTGTTGTGTGCTTGCATGCAGCAAACTAGAAATGAATTGTCAATCTTGAGATAGGTAAGAAAGAACTTTAAGACAAAAATCAGTTGCATTGAAGAAATTCCTGTTGAAAATAGGAATGTATAGGTGGTTTGTATTGAAAACACAATGCAAGAAGGGGGCCAGTGAAACCAAATACAATGTTTCTGACAGTCCTCTGGGACATGTGTCGACTACCCAGTATCTGCAGTGACTTACCCTACAGTATTTGACACTAACGACGTTACTGCCCTTGCTGTTGTCAGGCATGACCTGTATTTGACACTAACGACGTTAACTGCCTTCAGTGTTGTCAGGCATGACCTGTATATGACCCTACCAACGTTAATTACCTTCACTGTTAGGCATGACCTGCAGTGACTTGCCCTAAATACTGTATTTGACACTAACGACGTCACTGCCTAAATACTGTATTTGACACTCACAACGTCACTGCCTAAATACTGTATTTGACACTCACACCGTCACTGCCTAAATACTGTATTTGACACTAACGACGTCACTGCCTAAATACTGTATTTGACACTAACGACGTCACTGCCTAAATACTGTATTTGACACTAACGATGTTACTGCCTAAATACTGTATTTGACACTAACGACGTCGCTGCCTAAATACTGTATTTGACACTAACGATGTCACTGCCTAAATGCTGTATTTGACACTAACGACGTCAGTGCCTAAATACTGTATTTGACACTAACGACGTTAAGTCTTCTCTGTTGTCAGGCGTGACCCGCAAGACACGTATCATCGACGTGATCTACAACGCCTCCAACAACGAGCTGGTGCGCACCAAGACGCTGGTGAAGTCCTGCATCGTGCAGGTCGACTCCACACCCTTCCGCCAGTGGTACGAGGCCCACTACGCCTCCCCTCTGGGCCGCAAGAAGGGCGTCAAGCTGGTGAGTTTTTGTCTCCCCTTGGCGTGTAAATCCAACAACGTCAAGAGTGCTAAATTTAGCGCGCCCCTTCCTTTTACCTAATCCAAGAGTGGTCAGCTGCTGCTACAATTAGCACCAGCTTGGCTGCGATGGGATGGATGAATTAGCCGCTGAGAGGAGGTGAAAATGGGGGAAACTGACGACTGTGTCTCCCTCTCCCTGTATCGTAAGAGCCTTTCACCTGTTGGTGGTAGCGACATAGATCTTGATGGTAGCCGCTGATGCATGCTCTGTCAGCTTGTCTCCACCCTCTTCTGTCTTCAGTCCTCCTGTAGGTTTTATCTTTTGCTAACTCGGTCCTTTTTGGCTGTGTTCTCTGTGAAGGTAGTCAGTGGTCTTTATTGCCCTTTCTTGCCCCCCATTTTGCTCTGGACCTCAGTTCTTTTTACATGGCAGCTCTGTCTGTCTTACAGCATATCCGGTTTTTTCCTTGCAGGAACACACACACACACAAAGTGGGTGGTGCTGTTCTTGTGGCAATGTGCTCTACCCAGGGAGAGCAGCTCGAATTCCACGCAGAGAAATCGGCTGTGACTGAAAGTAGCTTACAGTGCAACGCACTGATGATGAAAAGCAATGCTGTCCTTTGTTTTGTGTCAGAAAATGGTGCATAGGTACACAAAGGGAGACAGATGATGAAGAAAACAAAACACCATCTTTCGGCTGAGAGTTCATGATGGACCTACCTTACTCTGATGTCTCCCTGTGTTCAGCAGCCATGATATCTTACTAGTGGTAATGAAGTAAAATGAATTAAAAAAAAAATTTGTTTAATGTGAACTGGTTTCAAGAATGTTTATAATATCTGACAAGTTGTATGAGTAATTCAGATAGTTATGGGGAAATGAAGATGAGCAAAAATAAAGATGAGCAATGTGTTCAGTGTACTTTTCCATATTCGTTAGGACAGGAGGGAAGCTGGGAAATGTAAATATCTGATTTTCTTCTTTTTTTTATTTTTTAAAGAAATCAAATTTTTGTTCTCTTAAAAAAAAACTAAACCAATCGTGCATGCTTGCACACTCCCCTGGCAACCCTCTCTCTCTCTCTCTCTCTCTCTCTCTCTCTCTGTCTGTCTCTGTCTCTCTGTAAGCAATTGTCATGCTTACTCTATTGCCTTCTGAAAATAAAATTAATTCAATTCAATTCAATTCTGTCTGTCTGTCTGTCACTCTTGCGCTCTCCAATCCATTTTTAACTTCATTTATAAAGCATGATTTTTTTCCCGGTATGTATTGTACCCAATGACATGAAAAATGATTCGGTTCCCCCCCCCCCCCAAAAAAAAACAAAAACGAAAAGTTTTATTTTGGGGGTTGAAAAGATATGGTTAGAGGGGAAAAAGTGGTACATGTATTATGTGTGAAAGAAGTGAATGAATGAAATGTTCAGACATTTGTATAAAAATGCTAAAAAGAAAAAGAGTGGTGATTTACACAGTGGGAGTAGGAAGACGGGAGATGCATGATGATGAATATAAAACACCATCTTTCGGCTGAAAGTTCCTGATGGACATTTTTATTCTGACATCTCCTGTGTTGGTTGAGTCGTGATCTCTGATTGGTCATTGATCCATCCACAGAAAAAAAAAAATGAAAAGAGATAGTTTTAGTTCAGAGTAGCCGCCGCTGTAGCCTAGTGGTTAGGGCGTTGGACTCGTAATCTAAAGGTTGCGAGTTCGATCCCAGCTTTCGGCTATGGCGTTGTGCCCTTGGAAAAGGCACTTTATGGCTATTTTCTCACCCCACCCAGGTGTAAAAGGGGTACCAACCTTGTGTTGGGGGTTAACCCTGCGATAGACTGGCGTCCTATCCAGGGGGGAGTCTATGACTCTCAGTCGCTTAACGCCACAGAAACCGGGATAAGCACCGGCCTGATGAGCCTTAGGCTCGGGACAGACTTTAACCTTTTAACTTAGTTCAGAGTTCTGCTTGACAAGTTGATTTGGGAGTATCAGTATGCAAACTAATTGGCTTTACCAACCCATCGGTCGTGAAAAAAATTCTGAGGTGTGTGTGTGTGTGTGTACAGCTTATGCAACCTTTTTACAGTTCATCCAGCTCCCTCAAAAATAAAGAAAATCAACACTGCAAAATGACAACCAGAAAAAAAGTGATAGAAAAATTCAGTGTTCCAAGACCGTCAAATATACACTTCAATATTCATATTCACTTCAATATAATATTCAATATTCAAATAGTAAAGAAAACAACAACAAAAATGGTAACCCCCCCCCCTTGCAAACTAACCAATTACAAATACAGAATAATTTCTAAGCGTAAACGGAAGCTGTCTTTAAAAACTTACCCAGTTGAATGTTTTAATCCATTAAATTTTGCGCATGAATGCGTGTGTGTGTGTCTTTAAAAAAAAAAATTATATCGAGAATAATGGAATAAGCACTCTTGTGCTTTTTTACATCCAGTCCCCGTGTGTATGCAGTTTTGTCAATGTAATCTGTTCCTACAGGCACACCATGACCTACTCTTAAAAAAAGTGGAAGAGGATTTAACGTGTGCGCAAGATGTTCTGCGTGCGTTCACGCACGGGGCCTTGGTTTATAGTCTCATCTCAAGGACTTTGGGGAGAGTGGAGTCAGCACTGATGTTAAAATTTAAGTCTGTCCCGAACCTAAGGCTCATCAGGCTGGTGCTTATCCCGGTTTCTGTGGCGTTAAGCGACTG
Organism: Stramonita haemastoma; assembly: GCA_030674155.1. NCBI lineage: Eukaryota > Metazoa > Mollusca > Gastropoda > Neogastropoda > Muricidae > Stramonita > Stramonita haemastoma. The sequence goes on along the minus strand of CM060350.1, from coordinate 20,698,346 downwards.
AGAGTCATAGACTCCCCCCTTGGATAGGACGCCAGTCTATCGCAGGGTTAACCCCCAACACAAGGTTGGTACCCTTTTAACACCTGGGTGGGGTGAGAAAATAGCCGTAAAGTGCCTTTTCCAAGGGCACAACGCCATAGCCGAAAGCTGGGATCGAACCCGCAACCTTTAGATTACGAGTCCAACACCCTAACCACTAGACTACATATTTGTGTGTGTGTTTGTGTACAGTCTGCCCAGGAAGAGGCTGTGATCAACAAGGTGCGGTCCAAGAAGGTGCCCAAGAAGTACGAGGCCAGGAAGAAGGTGGCCAAGGTCGAGGCCGCCCTGGACGAGCAGTTCTCTGCTGGACGTGTCCTCGGTATGTGTGTTGGTTGATGCTGGTGGTGGTGTGTGTTTTGTGCTTGTTGTGTGTTGTGTACTTGTAGGTATGGAGATTTATTGTCTTTTGTGTGTGTAGTTTTTTATTTCAAGGATAATGAAGTAAGGTCTTGTGTGTTAAAATTTTTTTTTTTTATATACATCCAGTCCCTGTTGGCATACGGTTTTGTAAATTTTATGAAGTTCCAACTAGCATAAATAACTTCTCTCCTCAAATGCAGAAGGAGCTAGAATGCATAGAGCTGTTTGGTAAAAAATGAGTGGAAAGTAGTAGAGGCTAAAACAGTGAAAAATATTTTAAGAGGGGGGAGGGGGTTTGGTTCTTTATCTCCAGAGCAGAGCAGAATGATGAAAACGTATGTGTGATGGCGGCTCTAGCCTTGCCTTATGATTGTTTGTCATAGTTACACTGACTGCTTCTGTCTCGCTATTTAAAACTGGCACTGGCTGCAGGACTGGTTTTTTGTTGGGGGGGGGGGGTGTGTGTCTCTTCCCTTTCAGATGGCTGATTACCTAGTGCTGTATTCAGACTCATAAACATCCTTAAAAGTCGAATGTGCTACCTTAGTGGTGAATGAAAACGGTCGGATATGCAAAAATCTAACCATTGTGAACTGCTAAGCTCTAGCAGAGGAACCAAAACAACAAAAAAAAACAAAACCCCCCCCCCCACAAAACCCCCAAAACAAAACAAAGAAGAGGATGGGAATTTATGCACTGTGTGAGCCAGACATTATTTGCTTTTGTGAGACCTGCTCTGACTTACTGACTAACAGAACAAAAAAATTTTTTTTTCTTAGAGACCTTGCAAGTTTGAAAATGAGTTTAGAGACTTTGGTTAAATAATGGGAGATTTAAATTTTGCTTTGTACAGTTAGATTTTGGAGGCTGAGAGAATCTGTCCTTTTGAAAGAACCTGGAACTGAGAAGCAGATTCTATATTGTAATTTTTTTTTTATAAATGGAAAAAAAGAATGAATGTGCAGAAGTAAGAAGATAGTGAAATACAGGAATTGTAAAGAAAAGATTATGCCTGACGTGAATATAGCAGGAATTGTGATGGTGCTTTGGGGGGCTTGGAACAGCAGAAAAATAAGGTGGCTGAAGAGCTTTGCAGATGAAAGGTAGAGGATGGTGCAGTGCATACAGTGAATCAAGAGAATTGGACAGGACAGAGACACCAGAGGCAGAATGATGAACACTTTCTTGTGATGGCCGCTCTTGCCTGGCTCATGATTGTTGTCATAGTTACACTGACTGCGTCTGGCTCTGTTACTGGGTTAGAAAGAAAGCAAAAAGGTAAAAGTTTAGTGCCTTTTTTGTTGTAAATTCTTCAAAACTCTGAGGTTCACCTATGTTGTGAGATTTTTTTTTGCGTAGGCAACCATTTTTTGCTCACTTTTTCATGTAGCCCCGTTCCAACTCTCAGGGATGATGAATGAACACACCAGTGTCATGCCTTACTGAAAAACTCGGCACAAATAGCCTGCTCTTCAGGAAGGCAGAATGGATATGCCGGGATTGAAAATTATTTTGCGTAGTTGAGAACCAGACTTTCTTCGTGAGAGTAGGAAATAAAGGCACATAAGGTCTATACTCATGACAGTATTTTGCATAGTTCACAACCAGACTTTCTTCATGAGCGTAGGAAATATATGCTCATGAGGTCTATACTCATGACAGCATGGTCAGTATTTTGCATAGTTTAGAACCAGATTTTCTTTTTTTCCCGCCTTATTCCGTTGATCTGCTCCTATGGGTTTGTGTTTTAAAAACTCAACATCTTAATATCTGCAAAATTGATAGCTGAAATGATGGAAGATGCACACCTCAGGTTGTTGAAGGAGAACCACTTTTTCATGAAACTACTTGGTGTTTATAGAGACGGTAGACGTAGTCATAGCACTACAGGACAGGACAGAGCTTGTGGTGTGTGTGTGTGTGTGTGTGTGTGTGTGTGTGTGTGTGTGTGTGTGTGTGTGTGTGTGTGACAGGAGGAAGCTGTGCAGAGCAGAATGATGATAAAACTTTGGTGATGGCTGTTTTCAGTCGCTGATGGTTGTCATAGTTACCCTGACTGCTGTCTGCTGGCTTCCTGTCTGTCTGCCTGCCTATCTCACTGGCTTTAAAAAAAAAAAAAAAATGTTCTCTTCAGTTTTTGGAGATGGTGGAATGTTGGAAAGGGGCCATTTAATATTTATTGTGTGGGAGTTGCCCTCGTTTCAAGGTTGGAACTTTGAAAGTCCTTAGAAATTGAACATTTACCCCTTGATTGTTTGATTAGGGTTTACATTTGTTTCTTTTTGTAGCTGTTTATCAGACTAGAAGGAGAAACCCTGTAGAGTATCTGGAAGTAATTATAGCTGCTGGTATGTACTTAGAAGGAGGAAAAGGCCAGTGAGCATGTGTGTCTGACCCGATTTCGTGATGAAATGCGAAATCTAGGGGCAATTTGTGTTCAGAGAAAATCTAGGGGCAGTTTGTGTTCAGAGAAATCTAGGGGCAATTTGTGTTCAGAGAATCTGAATCAAGAGGGTTAAAAGTATAATCATTTTTTTCCTTCCTTCTTTCAGCCAAACTGTCGTCGCGACCAGGCAAGCACGGGCGAGCTGACGGCTACGTTCTGGAGGGCAAAGAGCTGGACTTCTACCTGAGGAAAGTGAAGTCCAAGAAGGGAAAGTGAGCCATCGCCCCATGTCCACCCATGTTCACAATACATCTGTAGAGAAATAAAACCTCGGGGTGTTCTGACTCTCTTTTTTGTGTGTGTGGCTGTGGCTTGTGTGGTGTCTGGATTACAGGGTGGAAGGATGTTTGAAGGGTTTGTTTTGTCTGCTTGCTTAGTGCGAGTGTGGATGGAGGAAATATTGTTGTGTGTGGTGGTGTGAGAGGTGTGCTACTTAACTAGTAAAACCCGCTCCACCTTTCTGAAGACAAAATTTTAAAAAAAGCATGCACAAAGGTTTGTTTAGACCCCATCCCTGAGGAAAAAATCAGGGAGTTGGAGTCCCCAGAGCAGTTCAGGGCTGTATATGGCAACGTTCTGGCGGCTCCTGCGACGGTACTGGAACCATTCGTATCTGTCATTGCCTTTCCAATGGATCATTCCAGTGCCGTGGAGAGGGGGGGATATGCTGCATGGGTAACAGCTTGCCCTCCATACTTACTTGCCCAGACTTTGCGCTCTTAAGACTAGAGCGCAACTCCATAGTCTTCCAATGCTGATGGGTGCCTACTGCTACTACACAGACATGTGCCTGTAGTGTGCACACATGTGTACATGAACATATCTTGGGTACTTCCCATAATTTTGTTGTACTCATTTTGACAGGGGCAAAAGGAATGCATGGATCTAACTAAACCATTCTAATTACCAAGCATGCTACAATATGTCCAACTCCAAACAGCAGCAGACAAATACATTCAAATATTCTTTCTACATCACTTGAAATGAAACGCACAAAACCTTTGACACGATACAAACTGCCATCACTGCAACTACTATAGTCCCACTGTTAGAGGCGAAGATGTAACCTGCTACAGTCACTTAATGATAATTATTACATCAATGCAATGCCAACTCCATTCCCCCCCAAAGTCCTTTGATAAGACTAAAAACCAAGGTCCC
>CM060350.1:20686837-20689337 GCA_030674155.1 Stramonita haemastoma | reverse complement strand
TGTATTCCGATTTCGCAGAAATATATGCTGGGTATTTTCGTGTGAGCGTAGTACACTAAACGCTAACATGAATTACGGGATCTTATACGTGCGTATTTTATCTTCTTTATGTGTACGTACACAGGCGGAGTCAAGGCAGTGGCAGGTCTGCACTTTAAGTTGTCATGGGAGATCGTAAAAATCCCCACCCTGAATTCACCAGACGCCGACGCTGAGATTCGAACACGACTTCATGGATTCATGGTCTGGGCGCTAGTCTTTCGGATGAGACGATAAACCAAGGATCCGTGAGCAACACGCATTTAGTGCACGTAATAAAACCCACGGTAACAGGAGAGTTGTCCCTGGCAAAAAAAAAAAAAAGTGGTAAAAAGCCACTCTGATAGGTAAACAAAATACACACGCAGACAGGAAAAAAGGTGGCGCTGCTCTTGTGGCGACGCGTTTTCCCAGGGGAGAGCAGCCTGAATTTCACGCAGAGAATTTTGCCTGACTTAAAGTGGCATTCAAGTCTGTCTGTCTGTCTGTCTGTCTGTCTGTCTGTCTGTCTCTCTTTCTCTGTCTGTCTGTCTGTCTGTCTGTCTGTCTGTCTGTCTCTCTTTTATTGTGACTTCTGATTTTTGTCCTCTGAAAGAGTGCATTTTATTACCTTATCATATATAGTGTCCTTTATTCTTGTGTGTTGTTTGGTACTGCGTAAAGTCTTATTGTTGAGTATATTTTCAACTTGATGTATCCCTGAAAAGGGCGGGGACTGGATATAAAAAAGCACACGAGTGCTTATCTATTATCCTCGAATAAAAGACTTTGCCTTGCCTTGCCTTGCCTTGCCTTGTCTCTCTCTCTCTCTCTCTCTCTCTCTCCTCTCTCTTCCTCTCTCTCTCTCTCTCTCTCTCTCTCCTCTCTCTCTCTCTCTCTCTCTCTCTCTCTCTCTCTCCTCTCCTCTCTTCTCTCTCTCTCTCTCTCTCTTGGTTGGTCACGAGACGCGAAGCGGACAGGGCGTACATTTTCTGTGAGCTACAGTAAAACTCGTAATTCATACAAAAATGCCAGTTACTGGACTTCCAGCGGCTGTGGAGAGGACCTTAGGCGCCCTGCTGACTGACAATGCAGTCTCCAGCTGGAAAGTGGCAGGAGAAGGGGACAGCGTGGTTTTTGTCTTGCGACTTAAACCAGTGGACACAGCAGTGTCAACCAACATGGCGGATCCAACAGTGAATCGCAGCACACAAGTACAATACTATAGGAAAAAATCCTACTCCCAAACCCGCAGGGATTTGGAACGCGCTCGAAAGCATAAAGAGAAGCAGGCAAGTGTTGTGTGTGAAAGTGACTGTGTCTTCAGTGCCTCGAGTCCACCTGACAAAAGTGTAGAACAGCAGAATGCAGCATGCGCAGATACGCATAGAGTAGACCTACCAACAGCACACACACAGGACATCAACACAAAAACATCAGTTAAGTTGCCATCATCGGTTGATTTAGAACCTCCCTGTATGTCTGATTGTAGTGACTGTGCTGATATGTGTGTTTTGCAGCCTGAGGTGAACGATGATAATATTGTTGGTGCATTCGACAAAGGAAATGTCAAACAGTATGTGGCTACTCTAACCGATAGATCAGTACAGAAAAGGCTGAGAGACAGACAAAGAAATACACACTTTAGAAAATCTGTCCTACATCATTCAGATGGTGAAGATATTGTGACGTGTGAATCAGATGACATTGTGATCCAGCTCGCATGCCAACCAGACACTGAGCCAGTATGTGTGTACTGGTTTGTCAAACAGCAAGAGAAAAACATGTTAAAAGAGGAACGTGTCAAACTCGCCAGTTTGCGGAATGGGAAGCGAATCCAGAACACACTACACACTGAGACCCTTTCGTGTGCTTCAAAGGACTTGGCGACACTTAGAGAACTATTACATCGCTATCTTGGCTAGCGTAGGCGGAGGGCCTGTGACAATGACTGGACGAAAGAAAGGCTCGGAATGCCGTAACATATCCGGACTGTAAAGAGTGTCGTGTCTCGATGTACATTACAAATCAATGCTGTGGTTTCCATGGCATGGAATGGTGTTGTGTGTCAGCTTAAAGCAATTATCGTTATCGTTATTCGGCAACCCCCTTCATGTATGGGCCAGTGGCCTTTTTTCATGAATAAACCTTTCGAGTTCGAGTTCGAGTTCGAGTTCTCTCTCTCTCTCTCTCTCTCTCTCTCTCTCTCTCTCTCTCTCTCTCTCTCTCTCTCCTCCTCTCTCTCTCTCTCTCTCTCTCTCTCTCTCTCTCCCCTCCCTCCCCCCTCTCTCCCTCTCTGTGGGGTTGGTGCTGCATTGTCTAATGGTTTAATTAAAGCTTTGCTATTGTGATCTGCATAATGGCCCGGGATGGAGCCATCACGGGAGCACTGTCTCTGTTTTTCCTGTCCATCAATTTTTCTTTCTTTCTTTCCCCTTCCTATCATACAATCATTATTTTACTAGGTCCATCTGTGTTGAGT
>CM060350.1:20674337-20681837 GCA_030674155.1 Stramonita haemastoma | reverse complement strand
CTCTCCTGTCTCTGCTCCCTCTCTTCCCCCTCCCTGTTTCGTCATGTCTTTCTGTCTCCTCGTCAGTTCTTCTTCTTCTCTCTTCCTTCTCTCTCTCTCTGTTCTTTTCTCTCTCTCTCTCTCCTCTCTCTCTCTCTCTCTCTCTCCTCTCTCTCACTCCTCTCTCTCTCTCTCCCTTCCTCTCTCTCTCCTCCCTCCTCTCTTCCCCTCCCTCCCTTCCTCTCTCCTCTCTCTCTCTCTCTCTCTCTCTCTTCTCTCTCCTTCTCTCTCTCTCTCTCTCTCTCTCTCTCTCTCTCTCTCTCTCTCTCTCTTCTCTCTCTCCTCTCTCTCTCTCTCTCTCTCTCTCTCTCTCTCTCCCTCTCTCTCTCTCTCCTCTTCCCTCTCTCTCTCTCTCTCTCCTCTCTCTCTCTCTCTCTCTCTCCTCTCTTCCTCTCTCTCTCTCTCTTCTTCTCCTCCCTCCCTCCCTTCACCTCTCTCTTCACCTCTCTCCTCTCTCTCTCTCTCTCTTCTCTGTCTGTCTGTCTGTCTGTCTGTCTGTCTGTCTGTCTGTCTGTTTCTGTCTCTCTCTCTCTCTCTCTCTCTCTCTCTCTCTCTCTCTCCTCTCTTCTCTCTCTCTCTCTCTCTCCCTTCACCCCCCCCCCCTCTCTCTCTCTCTGATTCTGGGATTGGAGCATCCGCAGAGAGATTGTGTGTGGGGAGGAAACTGCGAGCAACGGTACGGAATTCTCTCTCTCTCTCTCTGGCTCCCACCCCTCCCCCCATCTCTCTCTTCCTCACCCCATCCCCCCCCACTCCCTCTCGCCCCCCCTCTCTTCTCCCCCTCTCTTCTCTCCTCCCTCCCTCTGTGTGTGGGTTCTATCACTAGGCTATGTAGGGGAAGACAGACAGACTCGGAAAAGAGAGACGAGTTTGCGGGGTTGCATGGCATTTTGTCTGTGGTAGTGAAAATGTTTCGGAGAAGAAACCGGTTGGTGTTTTATTTTTCTGTTTGAGAGGGTTTTGTTGGAGCTTCAAGTGGCAGTTGTGTATGTGTGGTGTGTGTGGTGTGTGTGTGTGTGGTGTGTGTGTGTGTGTGTGGATTGTAGTTGTAGTTGTTGTTGATGGCTGTTTGTGTGTGTGTTTAGTGTGTAGTAGGTTCAGAAGTCGTCTGCTGTGTTGTCGCTGTGTATATGCAGCGATACCATGCTGTTTTATTCATTCGTTTATTAATTGATAACGGGTGATGTCAGTGGGTTTGGAAATAATGTGTGTTGTTGGCTGTGTAGGTTGAGAAAGGGTTTCATTTTTTTGTTTGTGTGTGTGTGTGTGTGTGTGTGTGTGTGTGTGTGTGCGTGCGTGCGTGCGTGCGTGTGTGTGTGTGTGTGTGTGTGTGTGTGTGTGTGTGTGTGTGTGTGTGTGTGTGTGTGTGTGTGTGTGTGTGTGTGTACGCGCGCGCGCGTGTATGTTTTGGTGTGTGATGATGATGGTGATGATGCTCTTCTGTGTTGAGCAAGGGAACGGGGTGGATGCTACTACAACTACAACAACAACAACAACTAAACCCACACAACTCTGCCTGGATATTTTGTGTCTGTGCTGTGGTGTGGTGTGGTGTGGTGTGGTGTTGTGGTGGTAGTGGTAGTAGTAGTAGGTAGGTACTGGTGTGGTAGATATTGGAACCGAGTGTGGTAGATATTGGAACTGTGCAATTTTCCTCTCGTGTCTGCCCCCCCCCCCCCCCCTTCTCCTCCTCCTCCTTCTCCTTCCCCAATCGTTGGTTCCCATCCCTCCTTTCCATTTCCTCACATCCCTCCATCCCTCCATCCCTCCCCGATCTATACCCTGCAGGGTTCAGTTATTGATTAACTCCCTGAGAAGAGGCAGCATTCAAAGAGGGATGGAGGGAGGGAGGGAGGGATGGAGGGAGGAGAGCCCTGATGGGGGCTTTTTGTGTGTGGGGGTGACCTGTCCTGTATCTATTCTTCTTCATTATCTTCTTCATTTCCCCTTCTATTATATTATATTACATTGCCGATGTGTAGGCAGGGACTGGTGGTAGTTAGTAGTAGGCTTATACTACCAGAGATCGTTAGATGTAGTATTAGGCTATACAGATTTCTGCAAGATGATGAAGCTTGTGATATTATATATATTTTTTTTTGAGGTTTACACACACAGACACAGATACACACACAGAGACACAGAGACACAGAGACACAGATACACACACACACACACACACACACACACACACACACACACACACACACACACACACACACACACACACCCCCACACCCATACCCCCCAGTGTGATATATATATATATATATATATATATATATATATATATATATATATATATATATATATATATATATATATATATATATATATATATATATATAAGGCTTAAACTTTCATATGATTATTTGAGACTAAATTTACATTTTAGGCGTGTGTCCATTTGAGGGGTGTGTACATTGGAGGCTTATGTACATTTGAGGCTTATGAGTTATGTAATTTGAGACTTGTGAGTTATGTACATTTGAAGCGAATACAAATTTGAAGCTTTTGAGTTACGTACAGTTGAGGCTGATGCAAATATGAGAGGCTGGTATAAAATTGAGGTTTATTAGTGATGCAGATTTGAGGCTGGTATCAAATTGAGGCTTAGAATTAGTTGAAGTCTCTTTCTCTCTCTTCATCAGGGCTGTGGGCCTCTCCTGTTAGCGTGGTTCTTGAAACCAAGCTTTCCTCATTCAGATTTGGCCAAACGTTTTGTCAGGTACTTGTATCAACCTAAAGAAAGTGCCAAGGCTAAACTAATTACAATCTCGCTATTCTCCCAAACATTATGTGGAGATTATCTTTTTCCCAGCGTAACAAACTTATGGATAGAGAAAATAAAATATTGCAGAGGTGAAAGGTAACGGTAAAGCTGTTCCCATAACCTATGTAGTTGTTGGGAAACGAGGCGTCAGAGACCTCAGCTTCTCTATGGGCCAGCACATTGAGGGCGGCGCCCATCTCCTTTCCCTCGCTGCTTTACTTCCCTGACCCTACAGAGGGCAGGCCCCACTGAGTGAACTGGGGGAGGACTGTACTGAAGCCAAGGCACACATACAGTCACCCATCCAGTTGGTAACCACGCTCAATACAGTCTTTCGGATGAGACTGTAAACCGAGGCCCCGTGTGCGAACGCACGCAGAACATCTTGCGCACACGTTAAATCCTGTTCCGCTTTTCGTAAGAGTAAGCCATTGTGTGCCGGTGGGAACAGATAACAATATTTACAAAAACAACATACACACGGGGGCTGGATGAAAAAAAAAGGACATGAGTGCTTATTCCATTATCCTCAATATAAAAGAGTAAATAAATATTAAACTTGACTTGGGGAAAGGGAGGTGAGGGCGTACAGTCACCCACCCAGTTGGTAACCACGCTCAATACTGCTTAACCTTGGATGGGGGAAAGCGAGGGCTCTGACCACTATGAGGTATCTCACCCTCTCTGGAGTATAGCTGTCTGTGTCTCGTGTCATCCGTCAGTGGCGACATCGTTCATGATGGTAGCTGCTGATGCATCAGGCCTCGTCAGCTTGTTTCCATTCCTCTCTGTCTTCAGTCCTCCTGTAGGTTTCATCTTTTGCTGACTTTGTCCTTTTTGGCTGTGGTCTCCTTGTTGGTAGTCAGTAGTTTTTATTTTTTTTAATTTTTTAGTCGTCTCTTGCCCTCCATTTTTGTCATGTGTTGTGTTGTGTTGTGTTGTTTTGTACTGTATTGTAGTGTATTGAATTGAATTGTACTGTATTGTACTGTACTGTACTGTACTGTGCTGTGTGCTGTATTGTATTGTACTGTACTGTATTATACTGCGCTGTACTGTACTGTGCTGTATTGTACTGTATTGTACTGTGCTTAATTGTGTTGTACTGTATTGTGTTGTACTGTGTTGTATTGTGCTGCAATGTAGTGTAGTGTAGTGTAGTGTAGTGTAGTGAAGTGTAGTGTAGTGTAGTGTAGTGTAGTGTATGTGTAGTGTAGTGTAGTGTAGTGTAGTGTAGTATAGTGTAGTGTAGTGTAGTGTAGTGTAGTGTAGTGTAGTGTAGTGTAGTGTAAAGTTGTCCAACCCTGACAGATTCGATCCCCCCTCATCCCCATCCTCACCCCCATCCTCCCCCCTCCCCCCACCCCCTGCATGGACCTATGGGGACCGGATTGCCTAGTGGTCAGAACATTGCGCTCGCAATTTGACGACCAGGGTTCGATTCCCGTTCGAGGGGATTTTTTCCCCTGGAGTTAACATCAGTGCTGACTCCACTTTCCCCAAAAGTCCTTGAGATGAGACTCTAAACCGAGGCCCCGTGTGCGAACGCACGCAGAACATCTTGTGCACACGTTAAATCCTGTTCCGCTTTTCGTAAGAGTAGGCCATTGTGTGCCGGTGGGAAACAGATGACATGTTTTACAAAACTGCATACACCCGGGGACTGGATGTAAAAAAAAAAAGCACACGAGTGCTTATTCCATTATCCTCGATATATTTAATAATAATATATAATAATAATAATAATAATAATAATATATAATAACAACAACAACAACAACAACAACAAAAACAACAACAACAACAACAACAACAACAACAACAACAACAACAACAACAACAAAACAACAACAACAACAACAACAACAAAAAATAATAATAATAATAAATAATAATAATAATAATGATAATAAAGGGATTGAAGTCATACGGTCTTAACCACTCGGCTATAGGAATAGCATCTGTGGATATCTATCTTCATACTCCACTGTCCAACTTTTTAAAGTTTTGTTCTTTTTTTTGCAGGCACGATGGAACAAGGTCAAGGCTATCCTGGAATAAAAAGATGGCGCTCAACTGTGAGGATTACCAAAAAACGATCCAGTGATGTTAAGTTACCCAAAAAACAGTCAAGTGAATAATTAAACACAACACAAAAAAGGAGAACAAATAACTGTCTGGGAGGAAAAAAACAACCCAAAACCCAACTTTGCTGTAAAACTTCTGGTGTGTGTGTGAGTGTAGTGTAGTAGTGTATTAAGTGTGGTGAAAGTTAACAGAAATGTGTTCTGTGTTTCATCATCACCACTGATGCTAATTCTGCGTACAGGAAAACACCCACAGAGTCCTTCTAATTGAAACAACTCTCCAGTGACACTCACATCCACCTACTCCCCACCTCCCCCTCTCCCCCCTCTCTCTCCCCCCACCCTCCTCTACAGAGCAGTGACAGAGGTTACCCATCTCCAGCCATGGCCTCACCTGAAGACCTGCCCGTGTGTCCCGTGTGTACAGAGTTCGAACCTCAAGCGTGGCGAAAATCCTTGTGCAGAAACTGCTTCAAAACCTTCGAACAGCATCAAGAGTCCGGATCCGACTCAGAACCTGTATCGCCAGTGTCCAAACCATCAGGAGCATTCACGGCTTTGAAGGACAAAGATGCGAAGGAGGGTGGCGGTGGTGGTAGTGGTGGTGGTGGTGGTGGTGGTGGTGGGGGTCCCCTCAAGATGGTTGACAAGCTGAAAGCGGGGTTGTCTGAGGGCGGGCAGAAAGGGGAGGGCAAGGGCCTCCTCCTCTTCTGGGGAGAGGCCGATGTTCAGATCTTCCTCTGTGGGAGAGACACAGCTCACAAATCCTCTTCGTTTTCTCCGCAAGGGTCTGTTACAGTCGCGTCAACATCACAGTCTTCTTCTTCTTCGTCTTCTTCCCCTAGCGTGAAGTCTTCCTCCCCGTTCGGTATCACCTTCGGGCAGTCCACATCATCATCATTATCATCATAAACATCAACATCAACATCATCATCATCGCCATCCTTCTTCCACTACCACCAACTACAACATCCAGCAAGGGAGGCAAGTTGTTCAGATCCGTTTCCTTTGACGCTGCCACCCCTACCCCACCCACACACCCACCCTACCACCCCCTCTCTCCACCTGCAACAAGTCCCTTACGAGTCTCCCAAGCCCAGGGACTTGGCCAGCAAGTTCGAGGAGAAAGCTTCTCCCAAGGATCTCACGTTCATCACCTCGGGGACGCCTTCCAGCAAATCCACCTCCATCCCCACAACACTGCCCGGAGACAAGAAGTCTTCGTCGTTCTCAGCCCCGGTTGGGAAGATGGACGTCGCCAGTTCTAAAGAGAGCTCCACCACCACTAACACCACCATCACCACCAGCGCTTCCAGTCTGTCCACAGACACCACCACCCACACCAGCAAAACCACCGCGGGCAAACCGCCCCCAGCCCCGGCAGATTCCAGATCCAGGAAATCCCAGCAGAAGCCTCTTTCCCTCAACATCAGCCAGACCCCCACCCCCACCCCCAACGGCTCAGCCAAAGACGGGGGCAAGTTCGGGTTCCGCTCCAGCCCCTCGCCTTCCCCTAGTGACGTCAGTGCTCGCCTCAAGTGGGAGAGACGCGTCTCTGACGGTGGTGGCGGGGAGTGACGTCAGGAATGACGTCAGCAAGGACCCGAAATCCAAACCCGGTCTCCAAAAAGCGGAGTCCATCAACGGTCAAGCTGACCTGGCCCATACTGACGTCCACGCGAAGAAATCGGGGAAGGACGCCTCTAAAGACTTGGGGCTGAGCTTCGGAAGATCCGGAAAAACCTGGGAGAGAAGCTCCTCCACCCCCTCCCCCACCCCACCCGCTGACAAGCCCCCCACCACCCCCACCCCACCACCTCTACCACTACCGCGGGGAAAGCTAAAACGCCTGACCTTCACCCCGCTCATCCCACAGGCAAAGGGACACCTTTCAGGTTCTCGCGCTCTCCTTCCCCGGGCTTGCAACGTTCTCTCTCCACCCCCTCCCCCTCTCCAACAACAAACCTCCTCCTCCTCAACCACCACCACCACCACCCACACTCCTCCTCCTCCACCACCCCACCATCCACCACACCAACAACATCAACAACAAAAGAGAGATGTTCCAGAGACAGAAATCGGCCTCCTCCTCATCTTCCTCCCACCCACAAAGAACAACTCGCCATGGACGACATCCTCAAAGAGAAAGAACGCATCCTGAAAGACCTGGAGAGGAAGACGCGATCCTTGCAAAAAGAACTCGCCGAGAAGGACGACATCCTCCGCAAGAAACTGGCCGCCAAGGACGAGGAGCTGACGTCCTTGAAGAAGCTGAAGGAGAAGAAGGAGAAGGAGCTGAAGGAGGTGAAGGAGAAGGTGAAGGTGGTGGAGAAGGAGTCCACAGAAGCTCGCAAAGAAGCGGAGGATGTGCGCAAAGCCTCCGTCAAAGAGCAGAGAGAGGAGTGGGAGAGGACGCTGTCTGAACTGAGAAATCAGGTGAGACGGGTGGGTGTGGGTGTGTGTGGTGGTGTGGTGTGTGGTGTGTGGTGGGGTGTGGGGTGGTGGGTGTGGGGGGGTGGTGGGGTGTGGGGGGGGTGTGGGTGTTGGGGGGGGTGGGGGTGTGTGTGGTGGTGGGTGGTGGGGGTGGGTGTGGTGGGTGGG
>CM060350.1:20661837-20666837 GCA_030674155.1 Stramonita haemastoma | reverse complement strand
TCTCTCTCTCTCTCTCTCAATAAATAAATAAATAAATAAATAAATAAATAAATAAATAACTCATTCATTCATTCATTCATTCATTCATTCATTCATTCTCTCTCCAGAAAAGAAATTATACTCTAGAATGTCGGATGTATCGGTATGATTTCTTTGAGTTTGAAACAAAATGTCTTCTGAAGTCGAGCAAAATAATGATCTTGGGATATGTACCGTAAGAATGATATTTTAGGGATGTAAACGATGCCATATATTCAAAACTAGACACGAAAGAATTCTTCGTCGAGTAAGTTATTTTGTGGGTTTCTTTAATTAACTCCCCTGAAACTGCGGTCCTTTATGAATTTAAGTAAGAACAAAGAAGACAACAGCGTTCTTGCTAAGGGAGGCTATTCAAGGCATGGGGCGACAATCCCTTATGAATTTTAGTAGTTTTAAAGAAGGCAACAGTGTTTTTCATGGTCAGGGGAGGAAATTCTAGGCGTCGCACATTAGCGCAACATGGACCAATGGATATAGGCAAAATAAGATAAACGAAAGATAAATCGTATTTTAATAGTTTTTCCTAACATGGTTTTTGAAAAAAATAGTTGATTGTAGATGTTCTCTGTTCCGCATAATAGATTATTGCTACCCCCATCCCATACAAATGAAAAGGGAGTGAGAGAGGCTTTGTAAGTACATATCCCGCACACCCTGCATGTAAATCTCTCTAAGGGACAGCAGGTTATATAAATGAGCGTTAAGACATGTGAGATCTTCAGGCTGTTGACAATTTAGTTTTATTTTTCTCAGGAAATGTGTGCGTTTCTTTTCTTTTCTTTCTTTCTTTTTTAACAGAAGGAGGGTACTTGTACCTGCTGTGACCTGTTCGTTTACTTACGGTTTGTTCCTTTATTTTACTGATTGTCAGATTGTTATTTTGTAGTTGTGCTTTTTGCGAAGGCGTTCCTTCTTGATTTGTTGATAGTCCCTAATCAGGGCAAGGGCCGGATGAAAATAATTTATCGAATGCTTATCTGTAACCCTTGGAAAATAAAGATCTCTCTCTCTCTCTCTCTCTCTCTCTCCTCTCTCTCTCTCTCTCTCTCTCTCTCTCTCTCTCTCTCTCTCTCTCTCTCTCTCTCTCTCTCTCTCTTCTCCCCTTTTATAAAAATGTTATGATTTGAATGACGTATTTTGTTATAGATGGTGGTGGATTGATGTTTTCAGTTCTTTACCTCATTATTTTCTTAAGTTTGCTCTTTATCGCGCTTTTTTCAAATCAAAATCATCATTTGATCTTTACTTATTTTCGTTTCTGAATATGTGTCTTTTCATAAAAAATTACCTTATTAATGTATTTCTTTCTTATTTCTTGTCTGTTGTTTGCTACTTGGTATGGTTTGTTGCTCTTGGTATTTGGATCATTATTGTTGTTGTTGTTTAGTTAGAGGTTGTTTTTTTATCTTGATATATCCCTGATAAGGGCGGGGACTGGATGTAAAAAAGCACACGAGTGCTTATTCATTATCCTCGAATAAAAGAATTTGCCTTGCCTTGCCTTGCCTTGCCTTGCCTTGCCTTGCCTTGCCTTGCCTCTCTCTCTCTCTCTCTGTGCGTGCGTGCGTGCGTGTGTGCGTGCGTGCGTGCGTGTGTGTTGTGTGCGTGCGTGCGTGTGTGTGTGTGTGTGTGCGTGCGTGCGTGCGTGCGTGCGTGCGTGCGTGTGTGTGTGTGTGTGTGTGTGTGTGTGTGGTGTGTGTGTGTGTGTGTGTGTGTGTGGACTGTGTCTGTCTGGGTCTGTTCTGTCTTCCTTCCTTCCTTCCTTTCTTTCTCTTCTTTTTTTCTTTCTTTCTTTCTTTCTTCTTCTTCTTCTTCTTCTTCTTCTTCTTCTTCTTCTTCTTCTTCTTCTTCTTCTTCTTCTTCTTCTTCTTCTTCTCCTCCTCCTCCTCCTCCTCCTCCTCCTCCTCCTCCTCTTCCTTTTCTTTAGAGTGCTCAGTCAGCAACAATTGTTGTCTATCATATGAGCAGCGAAAACGCGTTGCTTTGCCTTTAAGCGCCTGACAAGTCAAGCCCAGCACATGTATACATATCCGACTTCAGCGAGGGGAGAGAATTGCTGCTATCTTTTGTGTCTTTCTGGGAGAGAGAAAAAAATGACGAAGAAGAATGGAACCAAGTATGTATAAAATAAACAAGTAGGAGGTGACTGGACGAAAAACAAAAAAACAAAAACAAAAACAAAAACAAGGCAGAAGCGAAGAGAGGGATAGAAAAGAGAGAATTCCTAGCATAGCAGCGAAGAACATCTTGCGCACTCGTTAAATCCTGTTCCACTTTTCGTAAGAGTAGGCCATTGTGTGCCCGGTGGGAACAGATGACAATATTTACAAAACTGCATACACATGGGGGACTGGATGAAAAAAGCATATGAGTGCTTATTCCATTATCCTCGATATAAAAGAAGAAATAGAATAAATAAATAAATAAATAACATAGAGGGATAGAAAAAAAGAGAATTTTTTATAGCATAGAAGCGAAGAGAGGGATAGAAAAGAGAGAAATTTCTAACATAGATTATCCAGAGGGTGTGGATGCTGTTTATACTGACAGGCTTACGGCTCAGGCCAAAAGCTGAGTCAGTTATTCATATCAGCTAAGTGCCAAGGCCTACATTAATCCTTTCTTATGTTGTAAAATGTTGTGTTGAGATTTGCCTTCAGCCATGACAAAGCATTTAACATAACAACCCGCACTCTCCTTTAAAGAAAAAAATCCTCTGAAGTCGGAGTATGGCTGCCTATATGGCGAGGTACTTCAAAACAGTCATACACGCAAACTTCTTATCCAATGTACTTCCTATCTCACACTAGTGATTCCCAGGTGGGATGAGTGAGCGAATCAAGAGTGCATACTCTGGGTGACCCTCCCAGGGTGTTAAGCTGGGGAACGCACAACAACAACTGACAGGCTCGTGGCACCCCTACAGGGGAAGTACTTAGTAGCTATGGCCAGAACGGCAAGTGCAGTGTGATAGTCCGATAGAATGTAAACCACCAGAGCGTGTGCTATGGAGGCAGGCAATGTGGCCACAGTCATTAGTGTGGTGTGGAATGTCTACTAGTGCCTGGTCTTCTCCTGTGCTGGCTTGTAAACTCTGCAGGAGGTCTGCCCACATGCTGGCCTCAAACCACACGTTCCGAAGAAGAAGAAGAAGAAGAAGAAGAAGAAGAAGAAGAAGAAAGAAGAAGAAGAAGAAGAAGAAGAAGAAGAAAGAAGAGAAGAAGAAGAAGAAAGAAGAAGAAGAAGAATGATAAGAAAGAAGAAGAAGAAGAAAAAGAAGAAGAAGAAGGAGGAGGAGGAGGAGGAGGAGGAGGAGGAGGAGGAGGAGGAGGAGGAGAAGAAGAAGAAGAAGAAGAAGAAGAAGAAGAAGAAGAAGAAGAAGAAGAAGAAGAAGAAGAAGAAGGAGAAGAAGAAGAAGAAGAAGAAGAAGAAGAAGAAGAAGAAGAAGAAGAAGAAGAAGAAGAAGAAACGCAAGCATTAACAACCACGACAATATATATTTTTTGTTTTCAAAAGATCAGGACCAAAGTTCACGTGAATCCTCTGTAGAGCTTTTTTTCTTTTTCTTCCTGTAGAGCCCCTCAGATTTCTCCTGGGAACTCAAAATTCCAATTCCAGGCTTAAGCAAGGGATTCTTGTTGGGAGGAATGTTTTAGATTGAGAAAAAAAGTTTTAGACTATAGCTTCATGTACAGTTTAGATGACTTCGTTGTGTGTGTGTGTGTGTGTGTGTGTGTGTGTGTGTGTGTGTGTGTGTGTGTGTGTGTGTGTGTGTGTGTGTGTGTGTGTGTGTGTGTGTGTGTGTGTGTGTATCTTGGGTATCTGTATGTGTGTGTGTGTGTGTTATTTATTTATTTATTTGTTGTTGTTTTTTTTACCAGAATCATTTTTCACATCCTGGCTTATACAGAATACACTGTGAGCATGAAAGGTTTAAACCCCTTTCTAAACTGGTCCAGAAATGTTTTGAAAGGGAAGGGAATTCGTGGAAAGATTTAAAATAAGATTTTGCGGAGGAATCATGTATATAATGTATAAACTGCATTCATCCTACAATGTTGGAGCTTTGCAAGCACTTGCCTTGTCTCTGAGTGACAGCAAAATGTTGAGAGAGTTTTTGTTTGTTTGTTTATATCTATTTTTCACTTTGTTATTATTTTTTGGATTTTTTTAGGGGGGGGGGGGGGGAGTTCGTATCTAGCTAGAGCTTCGAGGCTCATCAGATGGGTGAGATTTTGCGTATCGACCGTACTGTCAGAGACCTCAGCTTCTCCAGGGGCCAGTGTATTGAAGGCAGCACCATCTCCATCTTCTCTCTCTCTCTCTCTCTCTCTCTCTCTCTCTCTCTCTCTCTCTCTCTCTCTCTCTCTCTCTCTCTCTCTCTCTCTCTCTCTCTGCTTTACCTTTCCTGACCCTCAAAAGAGGACAGGTACCCATTTTTACAGCTGGGTGAACTGGGGGACTATACTGAAGTCAAGGAGCACATGTATACAGACGGTGACCCCATCCAACTCGGTAACCACCACGCTCAAATGCTGCTTTACCTTAGCTTGGGGAAAGCCAGTGCTCTGACCACTGAAACTATCCTATCCCGTATGATGATGATGATGGTGGTGGTGATGAGATGATGATGATGATGATGATGATGATGATGATGATGATGATGATGATGATGATGATGGTGTAATTTAACTCCCTTCAAAATCCCACTTTTTGGGGATGGCAGCCTATCTTGGATGATGATGATGATGATGATGATGATGATGATGATGATGATGATGATGATGATGATGATGATGATGATGATGAGGGCGATGAAGATGATGATGATGAAGATGATGATAATGATGATGATGATGATGATGATGATGATGATGATGATGATGATGATGATGATGATGGTGATGATGATGGTGATGGTGATGATGATGATGATGATGATGATGATGATGATGATG
>CM060350.1:20651837-20654337 GCA_030674155.1 Stramonita haemastoma | reverse complement strand
TATGTATGTATGTATGTATGTATGTATGTATGTATGTATGTATGTATGTATGTATGTATGTATGTATGTATGTTTGTATGTATGTACATATGTATCTATGTATCTATGTATCTTTGACTATTTTTATTTCTGTAAAGTTCTGTGTATGAACGTGTTCTGTTAATGCAAAACTATATATATGTTACAGTTGATTTTGTTTTCTGAAATCCTCCATGCCCCAAGAGGGGTCAAAGGCGAATTAAATCTTGAATCTTGAATCTTGATCATGCATACATACATACATACATACATATTCTCCAAGTGACAAGGTAATATAGCGGATCATGTTGTGCATGTAAATGGTTGACAGTTTTCCTACATTCCACTGTAGCTTTAGCTTTATTTATTTGTTGTTACTTTACGAGACCCTCCCCCCCCCCCCCCAATCCATTACCCCCCCCCACACACACACACACACACACACGCCATCCTCACACCACGTCTTTTTTTCGATTTTTTTAAAAAAGCCAGTTGTGGTTAACGTTGTCATTTTATCTTATGTTGGCCAACTTTTCTCCTCGACTGAGCAGCTAGCTCCAAGACGAAGCGAATTGATGGAAGACTTTTTTTTTCTCTCTCTCCCTTCACCCCCTCGTCCCCCCCCCCTCGTCTCCCCTCCGTCCCCCCGTCCCTTCCCTGGAATCCAGCAAAAAGACATGACTGATATCGTCTTATTCGCTCCTGCAGGCATTTTCTGATGAACAACCTTTTTTTTTTTTTCCTTTTTTCTTAAATGAATAGTGAGATATTCATAGGCGCTTGATTTGTGGTAAAATGGGATCGCACGCACGTTGTTGGTGTGTGTGTGTGTGTGTGTGTGTGTGTGTGTGTGTGTGTGTGTGTGTGTG
Source organism: Stramonita haemastoma (assembly GCA_030674155.1). Lineage (NCBI taxonomy): Eukaryota > Metazoa > Mollusca > Gastropoda > Neogastropoda > Muricidae > Stramonita > Stramonita haemastoma. Next base: position 20,653,450 of record CM060350.1, on the reverse strand, counting down.
TGTGTGTGTGTGTGTGTGTGTGTGTGTGTGTGTGTGTATGTGTAAAGTCAAAGTCAAAGTCAAATTTTTATTTCCAGATGGTACATTGAATATGCATTGATTTGCTTTTTTTTTCATCAAGCCATCTATCTAAGAAAAAAAAATCACCAAAATTATTTACTAACAAGATTTCAACAGCCTTAAATATATAAAATATACCTATAGACAAAAACAAGAAAAAAACAAACAAAAAACAAAAACAAACAAAACCCCTCCAAAAAACAAAATAAACCCAACTGAACAAAAAAAAATGCACTCAAAAGTCACACATACACATATACACATACGCGCGTGCGGGCGCTCGTCCACACGAGCACGTATGCACGTACACGCGTGCACACATTTAGAGTTTAAAACTTCATAAATTTGTCAAACAAACAAATTTATCAATTACAATATCACAAATACCATTATTTAAGAGTGAAAAATAGCCTATGAAATATCAATCAAACAAATTATCAGGTTTAAATTTCTCTATACTTCAATTCATACTTTAGATATAAAAAGGAAGAAAATATCAAATGTCAAAAAGACAAAAAAACAACAGCAATAAAACGAAAAACAAACACAGTAATGATACATTAAGATAATAACCATCATCACTGAGAGAAAAAACCCCCACAACACTAAAAAAAAAAGGGGGGGGGGGGGTTGGAACGGATAGGGAGGGGTATCAAAGAGGAAGAGGGAAAACACAAACAGCAAACAATTATGATAATGAAAAATGATCATACTAATTAATAAAAACCCCATACACATATCCGCAACAACAACCCCCCCACAAAAAAAACAAAAACAAAACAGGCCTTAACCACTAACAAAAACAATATAAATCTAATACTGTTATTAATCTCATTAATTAAGAACACTAATAACAATACAACAAAATTGAAAACAACAACAACAACAACAAAAAAGTTCATGCTGAAACCTATTGAACTGGGTGTGGTATTTTGATCTGAAGTTATCTTGGAATGTTTTAAACTAATAGGAAATGTAGCTGCCTTGTGTCTTTTCGAGATTATTATGATTCGTAGCAATATGCCTGTCAGTATTGTAATTGTCCTTGATGAGATGATCAACCGAGGAACGAAAATATTAAAATAAAAGATCATTTCTTTGTTTTATGCTGCTTTGCTCACACCCCGCACTGCATCTTTCAGCCAGTGGGATGTCAGAGGCCTTGTCAGTATAAACAGCATCTCCCACCTTCTGGAAATTTTGTGCTAGGAGTTTCCTCTTTTCTATCCCTCTCTGCCTCGTTCCTGTCCTTCCAGTCTACTTTCTGCCTTTTTTTTTTGGAGGGGTGGGGGTGGGGGTGGGGTGGTGGTGGGGGTGTATGTGTGTGTGTGTGTGTGTGTGTGTGTGTGTTGTGTGTGTGTGTGTGTGTGTGTGTGTGTGTGTGTGTGTGTGTGTGTGTGTGTGTGTGTGTGTGTGTGTGTGTGTGTATTCTCCTGCCTTTTTTCTGCCCAGAAAGACTTAAAGATTATTTTCTTCCTTGCCTAAAGTTGGATACCCAGGGCCTGACTTGTCAGGCGCTTAACGGCAGCGCAACAAATTTTTGCTCATATGAC
>CM060350.1:20640843-20645843 GCA_030674155.1 Stramonita haemastoma | reverse complement strand
AAACCGGGATAAGCACCGGCCTGATGAGCCTTATGGCTCGGGACAGACTTTAACTAACATTATCATTTTTGGCCCACCATTAAGGTAGCTGGATTCAGTCTGCGGGGATGGGTTTTTGTTGTTGTTGTTGTTGTTTCTGTTTGTCTTTTTTGCTGTTGTCCCTGCTCCCACCCACCCTTCCCCTCCTCCTCCTATTTGTGCTAACTAGAGTGTAAATTATGAAAGATGTTTTGTATATAGTCTGGTTGATATTTTGAAAGGAATTGTTTCATATTCGTGAACGAAATTTTGAAGGTGCTTAGATATTATTTTTGTTTTATCTTTTGTGTTTTTTGATTGGTTTTTTTTTTACTCTCTCTGTCTCTCTCTCTCTGTCTCTCTCTGTCTCTCTCTGTCTCTCTCTCTCTCTGTGTCTCTCTCTCTCTCTCTGTGTCTCTCTCTCTTTCTCTCTCTGTCTCTCTCTCTCTGTCTCTCTCTCTCTGTCTCTCTCTGTGTCTCTCTCTGTTTCTCTCTGTCTCTGTCTCCCTCTCTCTCTGTCTCTCTCTCTCTCAGTCTCTGTCTCTCTCTGTCTCTCTCTCTCTCTCAGTCTCTGTCTCTCTCTGTCTCTGTCTCTCTCTGTCTGTCTCTGTCTCTCTCTCTCTGTTTCTTCCCCACCCGTCATTTCCTTGACTTGCCATATCACTTTTTTGTTACAGTTCAGTATTGTTATTATAATGGTAATCTGTCGTGTTCACAGGGTAAGAAACAGAAAACCTTTTAAAACATCGAAGAAGGAAGGGAGAAAGGAAGGAAGGAAGGAAGGAAAGAAGGAAGGATGGTTGAAAGAGAAGAAGGGTGGAAGGAAGGTAGGAGGGAAGGAGGAAAGGGAGGAAGGAAGGAAGGAAGGAAAGAAGGAAGGAAGGAAGGAAGGAAGGAAGGAAGGAAGGAAGGAAGGAAGGAAGGAAGGAAGGAAAGAAAAGAAAAGGGGGGGAAAACCCTAAAGGAATGAAGGAAGAGCTGGATGTAGGAAGGAATAAAGGAAAAAAGGAGGGAAGGAGGAAATGGAGGAAGGCAGGAAGGAAGAAGGAAAGAAGGAAGGAAGGAAGGATTGAGGGAAGGAAGGAAGGACGGACGAGGGGAAGAAAGATAGAAATTTTAGGGAGAGGGGGAGGAAGAAAGGAATGCAGGGAGGGAGGAAGAAAGGAAGGAAGGAAGAAAGAAAGAAAGAAATGGAGGAAGAAAGGAAGGAATGGAGGAAGAAAGGAAAGGAAGGGAAGGGGGAAGGGAGAAAGAAGGGAAAGACGAAAGCAAGAAAGGAAAAAAAAGGAAAAGGAAGGAAGGAAGGAAGGAATGAAAGAAGAAAATCAGGCAGAGAGGAAAGACAGAATCAAAGCAGAAAGAATAGCAGAATAGGAAAAAGGGAGGTTGAAAAAAACTACTAACTAAAGTGAGTACCAAAGAATGGAAGAGAAAAAAACGGAGAGAAAAGAAAGACAAGGAAGAAAAAAAGAAAGAAAGAAAAGAAATAAAGACAGAAAAGAAAGAATAAAGAAAAGAAAGATTAAGAAAAGAATGACAAGGAAAGATAGAAACGAAAGAAAAAAAAAGAAAAGAAAAGCAAAGAAGGAAATAGAAAGAAAAAAAGGACAAACAAATGATTATCTAATTTAAAAAAAAACAACAACCTACGTTGTTTGTTAAAGGGTTTTAGACTACATATTTAATAATCAAAATAAGGGGGGAGAAACAAAGAAGGAACAAAAACACAGAGAGAGGAGAGAGAGAGAGAGAGAGAGGAGAGAGAGAGGAGAGAGAGAGAGAGAGGAGAGAAGAGAGAGAGAGAGAGAGAGAGAGAGAGAGAGAGAGAGAGAGAGAGAGAGAGAGAGAGAACAACTTTGGCAGATGGATTTGGGGAAGTGGGGAGTGATGTTTGTTCAATGGCAGTTTTTAAAGTGTGTACATTTTAGCCAAAGCCATAATTTATTGATTTTCACCTAGGGCAATCCTGGGGTGTGATGGAATCTTGAAATGTCACCGCTTTTCTAGACCGGAAGTGACGGTAATGGACGTGATATTTGGTTTTCTGATTTTAAACAGATACCATTGATTGATTGATTATGATTTTTAAAAAAATCATTTTTTCATTTATTTATTCATTTAAAAAAAAGAAGTAATGTTTACTTATTTTCCTTTTTAACTGCTTTGTTGGGTTTTTTATGTTTTTTTTTCTTTTTTGCTCTTTCTTTTTTGGTTGTTTTTTTTGTGCTGAGTTAAAAGAAAATGGCTATGAAACGCTTTATGGATGCGATTATGGACGCTTCTATCAAGATTTTAACTATCTCATTTCTCTATTTATTTGCTTATTCGGTCATTTCCTCATTCACTGATAAATTCATCCATTTTTTTTGGTCACTTTAAAAAAAATCTGTGTATTTATTCATTTAATTTGCTTGGTTTATTTATTCATTTTTTGTCTTTTTTTTTTTTAAAGCTGCATATTTATTCATTGAACTTGCTTGCTCACCCACTTATTTGTATGGATGTTTTGCTTTTTTGAGGGTTTTTTGGGGGTGTTTTTTTTTGTTGGTGTTTTTTTTTTTTTTTTTTTTTAAGGGCAGAGAGATTGATTTGATTGTGAAGGTTTTTGAGTTACTGTTTGAAAAAAAATGTTTTGCTTTACTGGGATTTTTCTGTTTATTTGTTTTTTTCCCAGGAGGATTACAAAATAAATTTCATTGTTCAGTTTACATACAAGTTGTTTGTTGTTGGTGTTTTTTTTTATAATCAAAACATGAATGGTCAAATTTTGTTTTATCAGAATGCATGAACATGGTGGCAAGTGTGTGATGCCTGTGAACGTGCGCATTGGCACACACACACACACACACACACACACACACACACACACACACACACACACACACACACACACACACACACACACACACACACACACACACACACACACACACACACACACACGCACGCACACACACACGCACGCACCCATCCACCCCCCCCCCCCCCACACACACATACACACAATGACATTAGATACTACACAACAAAAAGTGTTACTATACTCTCTCTCTCTCTCTTCTCTCTCTTCTCTCTCTTCTCTCTCTCTCTCTCTCTCTCTCTCTCTCTCTCTCTCTCTCTCTCTCTCTCTCTCCTCTCTCTCTCTCTCTCTCTCTCTCTCTCTCTCTCTCTCTCTCTCTCTCTCTTCTCTCTCTCTCTCTCTCTCTCTCTCTCTCTCCATACATACATACATACATACATACATACATACATACATACATACATACATACATACATACATACATACATACATACATACATACATACATACATACATACATACATACATACATACATACATACATACATACATACATACATAAAAGTGAAGGTGTTCTCATAACCTAGGCGGTCATAGGGGAGCGAGGCATCAAAGACCTCAGCTTCTCTAAGGGCCAGCATGTTGAAGGCGGCGCCCATCTCCTCTCCCTCACTGCTTTACCTTCCCTGACCCTAAAGAAGGAAGGTACCCCATTGACAGCTGGGTGAACTGGGGGACTGTACTGAAACCAAGGCGTGCAAACGGTCACCCATCCACTTGGTAACCACGCTCGATGCTGCTTAACCTTGGGTTGGGGAAAGCGAGTGCTCTGACCACTGAGCTATGCTGTATGTATGCTGTTTGTTTCTGCCTTGTCCCTTTTCTTCCTTCTTGGTCAACCCTCCTGACTCCCCCCCCCAAACAACAACAACAACAACAAAACCCCGAACAAACAAACAAAACAACAACAAACCAACAACAACAAGAAACAAACAAAAAACAAAGCAACAACAAACCAACCAACCAACCAACAAAAAACAAAACAAAACAACACAACAACAAACAACAACAGCAAAACAAAAAACAAAAACAAACAAATGAAAGCCCCCTTAAAAGATAAAAATAATTCTCTGCCACACAGAAGTCGTATGCGCTGGGCCTGACTTGTCAGGGGCTTAATGGCAGCGCAACACAGGCTTTTGTTTTGTTGTTTGTTTTTTTCTTGGGAGGGTGGGGGGGTGGTTGTTGATTGTTTTTGTTTCTTTCTTTCTTTTATTTTTATTTTTACTTCTCGGCTAGAGTTTCAAGGTTGAACAAAGGTGAGCTTTTCAGAATGTGACCGTTTACTCACCGTTAAGGTAACTGCATTCCGACTTCGGTGATGATGTCTAAACACGACACCGAGTTTATGGTTTCATACAGAGAACTTTCTTATGTACAATAATTTGTGAATATTACTATTGCGTAAAGATGAACAACAAAAATATACATTATGTAAAACGTCACACTTTCAAAAGAGGTACAAACAACAACAACAACAAAAGACTCCAGGTATGAATGTATCCATATATATTCCCATCAAAATATATTCAACAATACAAATGTGCCACAGAACTACCGTCATTGTATTAAAGATATTTGATAATACACGTATGAATATTTTCATTTAAAAAATATACCATACACATCATTACAAAATACTATCCTATCGAAGGCTGATATCAATACACATAAAATAAATACCTGAACAATACACGTCAAAAGTATACACATCACCAGACGCAATGGCGCAGTGGTTTAATGCCTTGGATTTCAGACTGGAAGGTCGCGGGTTCAAATCCCATAAGAGTCATTGGGATTTTTCAGACTCCGGCCGGCACCTACCCAGAGTGAGTGTGCTGTGGGCTCAGTGGGGAGACTGGGACCACACAGTCGAGCTTCATCTACTTTATGAATGCGAATTTGAGTGTTGTTCGAATTACCTGACCAACACTGCAGGTGTCTTTATCTCTCAGGCCCGGTCGACGCCGGGATATATTATGATAGTAAGCGTAGAGTACAATCCTGTCAAGCAGTCTCAAAGCGGATGCACTTCCACAGCAGCATCATTACGTCATCCTCATTACCATTTATCATCATGCAATAATAAAAATTGCCTCTGATTCGGTGGCCCCCGTTGCTC
>CM060350.1:20626568-20630743 GCA_030674155.1 Stramonita haemastoma | reverse complement strand
CACACACAAAAACACAAACCTTTTTTCCCAAATAAAAGAGAGTTTAATATAAGTTTGATTGGGGGGCCGAAACATCCCAGGCCCCAGTAAAAAAGGGAATTTTCATTGGATTTTGGGGTTTGGGGGAACATGTGTCCCTCCAATTCGAAAAAAGGGTCCTTAATTGCACGATGTGTGTGTGTTTGTGTTTTGTGTTTTGTGTGGTGTGTGTTTGGGGGGGGGGTGTGTTGTGTGGTGTGTGCGTGTGCGTGCGGGGTGTTGTGTGGGTGTGGGGTGGGTGTGTGGGGTGTGTGGTGTATGTGTGTGTGTGTGTGTGTGTGTGTGTGTGTGTGTGTGTGTGTGTGTGTGTGTGTAGTGTGTGTGTGTGTGTTAGTGTGTGTGTGTGTGTGTGTGTGTGTGTGTGTGTGTGTGTGTGTGTGTGTTTTCTGTGCGTGAGTGCGCGCGTGCGTTATTATGATCATGATTATGATGATGATGTTTATTGTAAATATTATGGTTATTATGATCATCACTTCCTCCCTCCTCCTCCTCCTCCTCCTCCTCCTCTACTACTACTACTACTACTACTACTACTACTACTACTACTACTACTACTACTACTACTACTACTACTACTACTACTACTACTACTACTACTACTACTACTACTCCTCCTCCTCCTCTCCTTCTCCTCCCTCCTCCTCACTTGTTATCATTATTCTTATTATCATTATTATCGTTATTGTTGTTATTATATCCTGCTCCCCCTCCACCACCATCATCCACCACAACAACAATCATTCCACCACCACTACCACCTACCACCATCACCACCACCACCATCATCACCACCACCACCCCCCACCACCACCATCATCACCACCACCACCCACCCCACCACCACCACCCACCACCACCACCCACCACCCTCACCACCACCACCATTAATTAACCTGTTACGGTCGTGACACAGGTGACGAAGATGGAAACGCTATGCTCCAAACTGGAGACCGACAACCAGAACCTGATGACCAAACTTCGACAGCAAGACCAGCAGGTCTCGCAGGTGGCCATACAGCAACAACAACACCAGCAACAACGGCAGCAACGGCGACGGCGACGACGACGACACGACAGCAGCGAGGAGGAAGAGGGGGAGGAAGGGGAGGAGGTGACGAGCCGTGATGATCATGGCGAAGGTCCGGGGAACGTGTCTGAACTTCAGGGGGAATTGACCTCCTCAGAGCAAGAGGTAGGTATGGGGTGGGGGTGGGGGTGGGGGTGGGGTGGGTGGGTGAATGTGTGTGTGTGTGTTTGTGTGTGGGGGGGAATGGGGGGGGGTGGGGTGGATGTGTGTGTGTGTGTGTGTGTGTGTGTGTGTGTGTGTGTGGGTGGAATGGGGGGTGGTGGATGTGTGTGTGTGTGTGTGTGTGTGGGTGGGTGTGTGGGTGTGTGGGTGGATGGATAATGTGTGTGTGTGGGGTGTGTGGGTGTGGGTGGATGGATAGGTGGATGGATGGATGGAAGGGTGGGTGATTGGATGGATGGATAGGTGGGTGGGTGGGTGGATGGGTGGATGGATGGGTGATTGGTGGGTGGATGGGTGGGTGATTGGGTGGGTGGGTGGATGGGTGGGCGGATGGATGGATGGATTAATGGATTAATGGATGGATGGATGGATGGGTAGATGGATGGATGGGAGGATGGATATATAGATATAGATATATAAGTTAAGCGACATAATCACAGTTGAAATCTATCAAGCAGATATCATTAGATACGTGAATAAATGTTTTTAAAAAAAGAGAAAATGAAAAGTAGAATGCAACATTTTCTTTTTAGAGGACATCATTTTTTAGGCAAAAAAATAAATAAACCTGATGTTTGTTCTGTGGTCTCAAATAAGTCTGCATGACTTAAATACCAATAACTGTTCTGAATGTGAAGCTGGAGGATCTTCGAGAAGAGAACGAAGAGCTTCGCGACGAGCTGGGAGAGGTGAGACGAGAGATGGATGAGATGTACGACACTTTCCGGGAGAATGAGATGGATGAATTTCGGGAGCTGCAGCGACAACTGGACCGTACCTCCAAAACCTGCCGAGTTCTGCAGTTTAAACTCCGCAAAGCCGAGAGACGAGCTGATCAGGTGTGTATGTGTGTGTGTATGTGTGTGGAGGGGGGGGGGGGGGGGGGCAGGGGTGGTGGTGAGGTGGTGGTGTGTGTGTGGTGTGGATGGTGTGTGTGGTGTGTGTTGTTGTGTTGTGTGTTTGTGTGTGTGTTGTGTTTTGTGTGTGTGTGTGGAGGGGGGGGGGGGGGGGGCAGGGGGGAGGGTGTGGTGGTGTGGTGGTGGAGGTTGTGTGTGGGGGGGTGTGGTGTGGTGTGGTGGGGGAGGTTGGGGGTGGTGGTTGGAATGGAGGGGGGTGGTGGTGTGGTGGCGATGGTGTGTGTGTGTGTGTGTGTGTGTTGTGTGTGTGTGTGTGTGTGTGTGTGTGTGTGTGTGTGTGTGTGTGTGTGTGTGTCTGTGTCTGTGTGTGTGTTCGTGAGCACGCGTGCACATATATGTATGTATGTATGTATGTATGTATGTATGTATGTATGTATGTATGTATGTATGTATGTATGTATGTATGTATGTATGTATGTATCTATGTATCTATGTATCTATGTATCTATGTATCTATGTATCCATGTAAGTACGTATCTTTGACTATTTTTATTTCTGTAAAGTTCTGTGTATGAACGTATTCTGTTAATGCAAAATTATATATGTTACATTTGATTTTGTTTTCTGAAATCCTTCATGCCCCAGGAGGGGTCAAAGGCAAATTAATTCTCGCATCTTGAATCTTGATCATGCATACATACATATTCTCCAAGTGACAAGGTAATATAGCGGATCATGTTGTGCATGTAAATGGTTGACAGTTTTCCTACATTCCACTGTAGCTTTAGCTTTATTTATTTGTTGTTACTTTACGAGACTCCCCCCCCCCCCCCAATCCATTACCCCCCCCACACACACACACACACACACACACACACGCCATCCTCACACCACGTCTTTTTTTTCGATTTTTTTAAAAAGCCAGTTGTGGTTAACGTTGTCATTTTATCTTATGTTGGCCAACTTTTCTCCTCGACTGAGCAGCTAGCTCCAAGACGAAGCAAATTGATGGAAGACTTTTTTTTCTCTCTCTCCCTTCACCCCCTCGTCCCCCCCCCCCTCGTCTCCCCTCCGTCCCCCCGTCCCTTCCCTGGAATCCAGCAAAAAGACATGACTGATATCGTCTTATTCGCTCCTGCAGGCATTTTCTGATGAACAACCTTTTTTTTTTTCTTTCCTTTTTTCTTAAATGAATAGTCAGATATTCATAGGCGCTTGATTTGTGGTAAAATGGGATCGCGCAAGTGTGTGTGTGTGTGTGTATGTGTGTATGTATGTATGTATGTATGTATGTATGTATGTATGTATGTATGTATGTATGTATGTATGTATGTATGTATGTATGTATGTATGTATGTTGTGTGTGTGTGTGTGTGTGTGTGTGTGTGTGTGTGTGTGTGTGTGTGTGTGTGTGTGTGGTGTGTGTGTCTGTGTGTTAAGTCAAAGTCAAAGTGAAAGTCAAATTTTTATTTCCAGATGGTACATTGAATATGCATTGATTTGCTGTTTTTTTTCATCAAGCCATCTATCTTAGGAAAAAAATTACCAAAAATTATTTACTAACAAGATTTCAACAGCCTTAAATTATAAAATATACCTATAGATAAAAACAAGAAAAAAACACAACAAAATCACAAAACATACAAAACCCCTCCAAAAAACAAAATAAACCCAACTGAACAAAAAAAAAATGCACTCAAAAGTCACACATACACATATACACATACGCGCATGCGGGCGCTCGTCCACACGAGCACGTATGCACGTACACGCGTGCACACATTTAGAGTTTAAAACTTCATAAAATGTCAAACAAACAATTTCATCAATTACAATATCACAAATACCATTATTTAAGAGTGCAAAAAAGCCCATGAAATATCAATCAAACAAATTATCAGGTTTAAATTTCTCTATACTTCAATTCATACTTTATATATAAAAAGGAAGAAAATATCAAATGTCAAAAAGACAAAAAAAACAACAGCAAGAAAACGAAAAACAAACACAGTAATGATACATTAAGACAA
>CM060350.1:20596568-20599068 GCA_030674155.1 Stramonita haemastoma | reverse complement strand
ACGATGGTGACTGCGACGCCTTCGGTACTGTGACGTTTGATGAGGAACTGGTTGTTCTGACATCACCGAAGACTGAGGATTCCTAGGGCGAGGGACTCTGGGAATGACGTGTTGAATGGAAGGTAGGGAAATCCGAGAAGAACGTCGAGAAGACTGTGGAGAAGGTTGCCCTGAAGACTGCTGAGAAGACTGCCGAGAAGCCCGCAAAGCTCTGGGAGAAGCTGGCCTAGAAGGACCTAAACTACCCAGCGGCATCCCTCCTCCTCTCCGGATGGACCCATCCTGCTGCAGCCAAAAGACATTCTCCCGGACGCCGGCAGGAAGAGGGAGAGAAGACCTGGCACTGCCCATGCCAGGAACAGACGATGCCTGAGGTCTGCGTGTTCTCTGCAGGAGGGGGAGAGGGAGGAGGGATCTTTTCAGAGGGGGAAAAGAGGAAGCGTCGCGGGAGGTGAGATGGATGGTTTGTCGACACAGGGGCAGGGAAAGCGGCGGCCATGTTTGGTCCTCAGAGTCTGCAGGCAAGGGACGCAGAAGCTGTGTTTGTTGCCGCAGTTGGTGATCCGGAGTTCCCTCCCTTCTAAACACACGGGGCATTGCATGCTGGTAGCTTGTATGGGTCTGTGGTTTTTGATTGGATGAGGGTCAGTTCTGTCCCGGTTGGTTTGATTGGTTGGTGTGTTTTTTTCTAGAGCCTCGTTTTCTTCTGGTTGGTTTTCTTCTGTTCTGGCTTATATCTCATTGGTTGAGTGTGCCAAACTGGAGGATTTGTAGACTGTCTCTGTTTTTTTGTTGTTGATTGGTTAGTTTATCTGCCTCTGTTTCTTCTGATTGGGTTTCACTGTTCTAGTTTATATCTGATTGGTTGAGTGTGCCAAACTGGATGATTCGTATACTGTCTCCGTTCTTTTTTTGGTTTTGATTGGTTAGTTTATCTGCCTCTGTTTCTTCTGATTTTTTTTTCTTTTCTGTTCTGGCTTATCTCATTGGTTGAGTCTGCACTGGACTGGATGTGTCTCAGTTCTTTTGATTGGTTAGCGTTTTTCTGTCTCGGTTTCTTCTGACAAGTTTTCTCTGTTCTATCGTATCTCATTGGTGGAGCCAGTTTGACTGTAGAGTCTTTTTTTTATATAGATGGGTTCAATTTTTTCTGCATTGGTTCCTTGAGTCTTGATCTGAAACATTCAAAAGAAGACAAAACACACACAGAAGTCAGCCAGTCTGTGAAAATAGAGACAGTTTCAGAGTAGGCCATTCGTGCCAGTAAGAACCACGGTGACAAAAAACAAAAACAAAACTATTGAACTCCTCTCCACCCCTCCCCCAACAAAACCTTATGCACACTGGTGTCGTGTTTAGACATCACCCCCGAAGTAGGAATGCGGCTACCTTTAAGGTGGGCACAATAACAGCTGCAAAATAAGAGTTGCATACAGAAAATCTCGACATTGGTTTCTTTTATTTTACTCCTATTTTTCCAGGATAAATGGAATAACCACTCATGTGGGTTTTTTAATTTTTTTTTTTTACATCCAGTCCTTGTGTTATGCAGTTTTGTCAATTTTGTCATCCGTTCCCACCGGCACACAATGGCCTACTCTTACGAAAAGCAGGACAGGTTTTGACTCGTGTGTGCAAGATGTTCTGCGTGTGTTCGCACACGGGGCCTCGGTTTATAGTCTCAACCGAAGGACTTTTGGGGAGAGTGGAGTCAGCACTGTTGTTACTCCAGAGGAAAAATCCCTTTGAACGAGAATCGAACCCGGGTCGGCGAGTGCATCCCTCTGCCCATTAGGCTGTCCCGACCCGTAAAGGTGGACAAAAAGGGTTGCGCAGAGAGAGAGAGAGAGAGAGAGAGGAGAGAGAGAGAGAGAGAGAGAGAGAGAGAGAGAGAGAGAGAGAGAGAGAGAGAGAGGAGAGAGAGAGAGAGAGTCTTTTATATCGAGGATAATGGAATAAGCACTCTTGTGCTTTTTTACATCCAGTCCCCGTGTGTATGCAGTTTTGTAAATGTCATCTGTTCCCACCGGCACACGATGGCCTACTCTTACGAAAAGCGGAACAGGATTTAACCTGTGCACAAGATGTTCTGCGTGCGTTCGCACACGGGGCCTCGGTTTAAAGTCTTATCCGAAGGACTTTTGGAGAGAGTGGAGTCAGTGAGAGAGAGAGAGAGAGAGAGAGAGAGAGAGAGAGAGGAGAGGAGAGAGAGAGAGAGGAGAGGGGGGGGGGGGGGGGGAAGAACAGAAATGGAAAAGAAAGATACGTCGGTAAAAAGACCAAAAAAAAAAGCACCAATATACCCCCCCCCAAAGAAAAAAAAGAAAAAAAGAAAGAAAAAGACCAACCGAAAAAAAACCAAAACAGGAACCAAACATATAAAGAAAAAAAAACCTCCAACAAAATAATTAAAAAAAACCACACCAACAACAATAACACAGACACAGACACACAGACACACAGACACAGACACAGACAGACAGACAGACAGACAGACAGA
>CM060350.1:20563612-20566112 GCA_030674155.1 Stramonita haemastoma | reverse complement strand
CTATCTATCTATCTATCTATCTATCTATCTATCTATCTATCTATCTATCTATCTATCCCTTAGTCTGGTGACCGTGGGGGGCACCCATGAAGACTTGACAACCAGTTCCCTCCATTCCTCTCTCTGTTCTGCCTTTCTCAGGGTTTTGTCGAGTTCTAGTCCTGTCCATTCGCTGATGTTGTCCTCCCATCTATTCCTTGGTCTGCTTTTTTTTCTTCCTCCTTGGACAGTGCCTTGCAGAATTGTTTTTTTGCGAGTCCTTTTGATCTTGTGACATGCCCGTACCATTTAAAGTTTACGCTACTTTACGATTGATAGAAGACGTATACATACATGTACACATCTCTGACTCATGGATCTGTGTTGGTACAGGGGTGGGCTTAGTGTTATGCAAGATCTTGTTACATGCCCGTACCATTTAAGTTTACGCTTCTTTACGATTGATAGATTGGACTCGTAATCTAAAGGTTGCGGGTTCGATCCCAGCTTTCGGCTATGGCGTTGTGCCCTTGGAAAAGGCACTTTACGGCTATTTTCTCACCCCACCCAGGTGTCAAAGGGGTACCAACCTTGTGTTGGGGGTTAACCCTGCGATAGGCTGGCGTCCTATCCAGGGGGGAGTCTATGACTCTCGGTCGCTTAACGCCACAGAAACCGGGATAAGCACCGGCCTGATGAGCCTTAGGCTCGGGACAGACTTTAACTTTAACGATTGATAGAAGACGTCTACATACATGTACCTATCTCTGACTCAAGGGTCTGTGTTGCATGTTGCAGGGGTGGGCCTCGTGTTACGCAAGGTGGGCAACAGCATCACCAGTTACGAGGAGTGGAAGGAGGAGGGGGGGCAGTGGACTCTCCACATCACCTCCACCTTCAAGTCCAAACACCTGACCTTCAAACTGGGCGAAGAGTTCGAGGAGGAAACCATGGATGGTCGAAAGGCCAAGGTCAGTCAGTGCAGTGTTGTGAATCCAGGTCAAGGTCAAGAGAGGTTGTGTGTGTGTGTGTTTTTTTTAATGGAGGTCGAGGTCAACATGTTGTTTGCTGTGTTGTGTTGTGTTGTGTTGTGTTGTGTTGTGTTGTGGTTGTGGTTGTGGTGTGGTGTGGTGTGGTGTGGTGTGGTGTGGTGTGGTGTGGTGTGTGTGGTGTGTGTGTGTGTGGTGTGTGTGTGTGTGTGTGTGTGTGTGTGTGTGTGCGTGCGTGTGTTGTTTGTTTCTTTTTCTTTCTTTTTTTTGTTGTTGTTAGAGAACTTGCTTTTTTAAGTTTATGGGATTGATAACACAATTTTGTAACCAAAGTTATAATTTTGGCCATTTTTTTTAAACACAAGATTTATTAGCAAAGAGTATATGCATTGATGTCGTCCTTACATGGTATACATTGAGTGTCCTTACATGGTATACATTGACGTGTCCCTACATGGTATACATTGACGTGTCCCTACATCGTATACATTGACGTGTCCCTACATGGTATACATTGAATTTGACGTGTCCCTACATTGACGTGTCCCTACATGATATACATTGAATTTGACGTGTCCCTACATGGTATACATTGACGTGTCCGTACATGGTATACATTGACGTGTCCCTACATTGTATGTATATTGACGTGTCCCCACATTGACGTGTCCATACATTGTATATATATTGACGTGTCCCTACATTGACGTGTCCCTACATTGTATGTATATTGACGTGTCCCCACATTGACGTGTCCATACATTGTATATATATTGACGTGTCCCTACATTGACGTGTCCCTACATTGACGTGTCCCTACATTGACGTGTCCCTACATAGAATACATTGAAGTGTCCATACATGGTATATATATATTAACGCGTTTCCCCTACATCGTATACATAGACGTGTCCTTACATGGTGCCGCCGCTGTGGCCTAGTGGTTAGGGCGTTGTACTCGTAATCTAAAGGTTGCGGGTTCGATCCAGCTATTCCCTATGGCGTTGTGCCTTGGAAAAGGCACTTTACGGCTATTTTCTCACCCCACCCAGGTGTAAAAGGGGTACCAACTTGTGTTGGGGGTTAACCTGCGATAGACTGGCGTCCTATCCAGGGGGGAGTCTAAGACTCTCAGTCGCTTAACGCCACAGAAACCGGAATAGCACGGCCTGATGAGCCTTATGGCTCGGGACAGACTTTAACTTTACATGGTATGCTCTGATGTCGTCCTTACATGGTATGCATTGACTTGTCCTTACATGGTATACATAGACGTGTCCTTACATCGTATACATTGACGTGTCCTTACATGGTATGCATTGCAGTGTCTTTACATGGTATGCATGACGTGTCCTTACATGGTATGCATTGCCGTGTCCTTACATGGTATGCATTGACGTGTCCTTACATGGTATGCATTGACGTGTCCTTACATGGTATACATTGACGTGTCCTTACATGGTATACATTGACGTGTCCTTACATGGTATGCATTGACGTGTCCTTACATGGTATACATAGACGTGTCCTTA
>CM060350.1:20531112-20558612 GCA_030674155.1 Stramonita haemastoma | reverse complement strand
ATTGTCTGTGAGGATTTGCAGTTCTTGTTTGCTGCTGCCCATGAGGTCAATGTCATCTGCAAACCTGAGGTTGCAAAGGGGTCTTCCACCAATGGAGATGGAAGTGTGGTGGTTTTGCAGTGTCTCTGTCATGATGTTTTCGAGGAAGAGGTTGAAGAGTACAGGTGAGAGAAGGCAGCCCTGGCGAACCCCAACCGTGGTCTTGAAGAACTCGCCCACGTGATTATTCATAAAAACTGCACTTTCTGCGTTCTCGTACAGAGCTTTGATGACTTCAATTAGACAGCTGTCAATGTTGAAGTGCCTGAGTACTTGCCAGAGGCCGTCATGCCATACCCTGTCAAAGGCCTTTTTGAAGTCTATGAAATTGTGGTACAAGTCTTTTTGGTGTTGGAGATGCTTCTCTATCAGAATTCTCAGATTGAAAATTTGTTCCATTGTGCTGCGTTTTGGTCTAAAGCCCGCTTGTTCTTCTGCCAGGAGTTTTTCCGCTTGGTTTTTCAGTCTGTTGAGGACTACCTGCAGCATGATCTTGCTAGGATGACTTATGAGACTGATGGTTCTGTAGTTCTGGCATTGTTTGAGGTTTCCTTTCTTTGGCAGGGGTATTACAAGAGACTGTGTCCATTCTTTTGGCCATTCTTTGGTGTCGTGGATCTTCTGACAAAGGTCTGTGAATCGCCTTGCTGTTTCATTCCCTCCATTTTTTTATGAGTTCAGCTGGGATGTTATCGATTCCAGGGGACTTCCCCTTCTTCAATTGTCTAATAGCTGCATCTACTTCACACCTTAGTATTGGTGGGTCTTTATCTTGGTGTTCAGGGGGTTTGTCAGAAACTATGTTGGTATCTGGGCGTAGTGGGTAGTTGTACAATCCCTCACAGTATTCTGTCCAGCGTTGGAGGATGGCATTGTTTTCCGTTAAAAGATTTCCTTCTTTGTCTTCAATAACAGAGGCTTTAGGCTGTGTGGTTTTCGTCATGGGGTGTATGGGGTGCTTAAGGAGAGGTGGTACCTTTGTAAACCTGGCAGTAGCATCCTTCGGGATGGACGGGAGCACTGGTCCTCACTTGGCACTCAACTCTCACTTCTGGGTCCGGGTCCTTAACCCACCCACACCCCGGTAACCGCTTCTACTGGCGGGCGAAACGTTGTGAGGGGCTGGTGCATTCTTAACCACCAGTAGGAGTCTTGGAGAGGAGATGGGCGCCACCAAGCTTCCTCAAGCCCACTGCAAGGACATGATGAGTAAAACAAAACAGAAAGACATGCCGGATCGGTCGAGGCCCGGATCAACAACGACCGCGCTACCCACTGCAAGTCTCCAGGGTGGGAGTGACAAGTGTGCTACTGGGGCAGAACAAACCCTAAAGCTTCCAGATAAAGGGACAACCATTGGTACATGGAATGTAAGAACTCTGTACCAAACAGGAAGAGTACAGGAACTTACACATGAATTACAGAGGTATAAATGGGACATCATAGGGCTTGCGGAAGTCAGATGGATTGGCTTTGGAGAAACAACCACGCAAGACGGCCACAAAATATGGTACAGCGGAGAAGAAAAACTACATCAACATGGAGTAGGCTTTATTGTCAGGAAAGAGATTGTGTCAAGCATCATCAGCTGCACACCAGTATCCAGCAGACTCATCTCAATCAGAGTTTCTGCAAAACCCCAGAATCTCACCATCATCCAAGTGTATGCTCCAACATCTGACTACGATGACGATCAGATAGAAGAATTCTATGAAGAACTTGAAAACGTCATCTCCAAAACGCCCAAAAAAGACATCCTTATTGTGGAAGGCGACTGGAATGCTAAGGTGGGACCTGATGCCTATGACACCTGGGCAGGAACCACAGGACGATTTGGACTGGGAGAAACAAATGACAGAGGACAGCGGCTGCTGGAATTCGCAAAGAAGCACAAACTGACTTTGGCTAACACACTCCACCCTCACAAGCCATCCAGAACATCAACCTGGCACTCACCAAATGGTCTGATTCATAATCAAATTGATTACATTCTGTCACCCCAAAGATTCAAATCCAGCATAAACAAGGCAAACACAAGAACATTCCCAGGAGCTGACATTGGCAGTGACCACGACCTTGTACTTACCACCATCAGGCTGAAACTGAAAGCAAAACAACAGCCAAAAAGCCCACGCATAAGATTCGACCTGGAAAAACTGAAAGACCCAACAGTGGTTGAGATCTTCCAAGCCAACATTGGAGGAAAGTTCGCCGCACTCAGCCATCGACAATGATGTGGACACATTGGCCAACAACATCAAAGAAGTGCTAACGACAGCAGCAGAAGAAACATTAGGAAGAAGCAGAACAAAGAAACAACCTTGGGTGACAAATGAGGTTCTTGACCTCTGCGACAAAAGAAGAGAACTTAAGAAACAAAAGTTCACAAGTCAAGA
Organism: Stramonita haemastoma; assembly: GCA_030674155.1. Lineage (NCBI taxonomy): Eukaryota > Metazoa > Mollusca > Gastropoda > Neogastropoda > Muricidae > Stramonita > Stramonita haemastoma. The sequence continues at coordinate 20,556,177 of CM060350.1, read as the reverse complement.
AGCTTACAAGAAGTACATGGATAGCCACAGAGAAGTGAGGAAAAAGATGAGAGAAGCCAAAGAAGCGTGGATAGAAGAACAATGCAACAACATCGAAGCTGGAATGACCAAGGGAAACAGCAAAACAGCTTACGACACATAAGTCTATCACTTTATATTTCCGATTTTTTAAACTCTCAGAAAGAAGGTTGACTCTCTCTCTCTCTCTCTCTCTCTCTCTCTCTCTCTCTCTCTCTCTCTCTGTGTCTCTCCCAATTTTATGTTTGTTTATCAAATCTGTCATGCAAATACCGTATTTATAAGTTCATAATTTTGTTTGATGTCATGTTTTCTGTCTTATATGTTTGCTGTTATATCAGTTTTTCTATTGCCTTAATTTCGTTTATTCCGATTTAAATCGAAGATGTAATTATTCTATTGTTTCCATCGGTGATATCTCTTACTCCATACTCACAAACACAAACACATACACACACACTCGCTCCACACACACACACACACACACACACACACACACGCGCGCGCGCGCGCGCGCGCACACACACACACACACGCACGCACACACACATACAAACACAAACCATACACAAACATACACACACACTCACACACACACACACACACACACACACACACACACACACACACAAACAAACAAACAAACACATACGCACACTCACAAACACACACGCACACACACACACACACACACACACACACACACACACACACACACACACACACCACCACAAACACACTCACACCCACACACACACTCATACACACATACACATACACACACATACACACACAAACACACACACACACACACGCACGCACGCACACACGCACGTGCACACATGCAGGTAGGTACGCACACAGTGTAACTAAGACCATTTATTAGCTAATTACACCCCCCCCCCCTTATTTACCTGATAGGAGAGGCAGGTTGAGATGAACAGAGGGGTGGGGGGATTATCTCCTAGGATACTGTGGACACTAGTGCCATCTTTAGCTACTTGACGTGTTTAGGCTAGGCTTGCCACACCCCAGCACAGGTAACAGCAGGGCTTAACTCTGGGCTTGCCACTTCCTTTGACATCACCTCCACTGGCCTCTCAACATTGACAGGAGGAAATGCCAGCTGCCTCATCTCTAAGTGATGGGTTAGAATGGGACCTAGGTATACCTAGGTGATGTGTTAAAAGGCTGTGTCAAATTAGCAGTTGAATCAACTCTCTGATGGAGAGAAACTAACAAGAAAACAGTAATCCCTCTTTAAAACCTCTGACCTAAGCAACTTACACTGTCCAGCCAAGTGGAACACTTCCTTTCTATAATTATGCACACGCACACACACACGCGCGCGCACGCACGCAAGAAACACACAAGAACACACACACAATTATTTCATAGATTCTTTTTTATGTCTTAAATAATGGTATTGGTGACATTGTAACAGATATAAGCTGTTTATTTCACACTATATGATTAAAAAAAACTTTAAATGTGTGCATGCGCGTACGTGCATACGTGCTGTGTGGACGAGCGAGCGAACGCGCCGGCTGTGTGTGTGTATGTGCTTGTGTGCGTGTCTTTTGAGTGGTTTTTTTATATGGTTGTTTTGTGTTATTGTTGTTGCTTGTATATTATCTATAGGCATATTTTATTTTTAAGGCTGTTGAAATCATGTTAGTTAATGTTGGTGAATTGTTTTGGGGGTTCTCTTTTTTTTCTTTTTCTTTGGTTTGTAGGGGGTTGTTTGTTTGTTTTTTTCTTTCTTTAGATAGATGGCTTGATGAAAAAAGCAAATCAAAGCTTATTCAATGTACCATCTGAATAAATCGATTGATTATTACAACATACATCGAAATTAAAACAAAAAGCGATCAAAAACAGTTCTTTCAAATGCAGTTTTGTTATAATGCTTTGACAATAACAACCCCACATACAACTAGTCTGTAAATGACATAAGAAACAACAAAAAAAAACGATACACAAAACACATATATTTTTCAATATTTTGTTTACTAATGTTTCTATAATAAATAAAAAAAAATATTATACAAATTAACTTAACAACATACATAATTATACAACATACAACAACATACAACATACATACAAATACAACATATACTATATATTATATAATATTATATAATATATATATAATATTTTTATATATATTTTTTTTTTAAAGGCCTCAGTTGCATGCAGATCATGAAGCACAATCTTTTTGTTAATTATGTTTTATGTCTTTTTTTCTTCTCTTTTGTGTGGGTGCTCTACACGTCTTTCTTCATTGGCCAAAAAACAACAACACCCAACAAACAAAAACTAATAACTAAATAATTTTCAGTCTTACCACACACACACACACACACACACACACACACACACACACACACACACACACACACACACACACACACACACACACACCACTAGCCTAAATGTTAGAACATTGCGCTCGCAATCTTTCAACCCGGGTTCGAATCCCGTTCGAGGGGATTTTTCCCCTGGAGTTAACATCAGTGCTGACTCCACTCTCTCCAAAAATCCTTCGGATGAGACTAGAAACCAAGGCCCCGTGTGCGAGCGCACACAGAGCATCTTGCGCACACTTTAAATCCTGTTCCGCTTTTCGAAAAAGTAGGTCTTTGCGTGGGGGGGTGGGGGGGGGACAGATGAGAAAATTGAAAAAACTGCATACACACGACGGAGACGGAATGTAAAAAAGAAAAGCACACGAGTTTATTCCATTATCCTCGATATAAAAGAATAAATAAATGAATTAATAAACATCGGTAAATCTTCCGCACACATTTAAACCCGTTCGCTTTTCGGAAGAATAGCCATTGTGTGTCAGTGGGAGAGATGACAAAAATTTTCGAAACTGCATAAACACGAGGGCTGGATGCAAAAAAGCACACGAGTGCTTATTTCATTACTTCGAAATAAAACACACACAACACACACACACACACACACCACACACACACACACACACACATAATATAAAAAATATATATTTTTATTTTATTTATTTTTAAGGCCTCAGTTGCATGCAGATCATGGAGCACCATCTTTTTCATATCTTTTTGGTGGGCGCTTCACACGTCTCTCTTCATTGGCAAAAAAAAAACAAAAAAAACAACAAAAAAGGAAAAATGTGCCCCTTTCCCTTCCCTTCTTTTCCCTGTCATCCATGAACCCGAGTCAGCACTTCTCTTACCTACCTACGTCCAGAGCACTAACTGCCCCAGTGTGAATTGCTGCCTGTGTCTATTCATGTTCAGCGGCAGTGAACAGTCGGCTGGGTTTATTGTTGCTCTAGTGTGTGCTGCTGCTGCATGCGTTTCTACACGTGTAAACGAGTGATATACATTTGTCTGGGTTTATGTTTGCTCTAGTGTGTTTGTGGTAGTGTTAAGTTTTTATCCTTTAATTCTTTTTTTCTGGCTTTTGCTGCATGCTTTCCTGACAATTTTGTGCCTTTGTTTTTCCTGGGCCTAGTTTTTTTTCGGGGGGAGGGGGGGGGGGCAATCACACTTGTATTCATTTCACAACCTTCTGCTCTCGAAATTCATTCAGCGGGTATTGCAGCGTGGTCACTACAAATAAAGATGACTATTTCCTGACCTAACATCAGTTGTGACAGGATATACCAGACTTCATTTTTAAACAGATCATCTGAATGCATTCAGGGAAAATAGAGCTAGAGATGACCTGATATCAGGGACTGTATATAACAAGGTTCACAATGGGACTATGAATTAAATGCATATGGACAAATACTTCATTTGAATTCACAAAAACAGCGCCAAAAAACCCTCTGGAGTTTTGCAAACACTAAAAAAAAATCATTTCAAAGCCATTATCCAATCAGAAAATTGGGGAAACAAGCCCTCAAATAATCTCTAGCCCAGCTTATATCAAACCATCTAAGGATTTAAAAAAAATATACAGCTTTATAATCATACCACCAGAATAAAACGAGAGGAAACTCGTAATTTATAACTAATAAACCTAACAAAACTATCAGGGCACCCAAGCACTTTTCAACGGATTGGATGAAATAGAAAAAAGGAAAACTTTTTATTTATTATTATTTTTTTTTTTTAGCAATGATCATTTATAGGATTATGAAAACTTTTGGAATTGAAAAAAGAATCTGTTTATATCAATAATATTATAAGAGTATCTTTAATATTTTTTTCAACACCTTTATAAGAAAAAAATCTTGAAAGAAACCTATGTATAAACAAAGTCAATAGAAAATTTTGGAACATTACATGGTGATCAACTCTTCAGTATAAAGGGAAGGAACCTTATTTCATGACACCAACTCAATAGGAATGAAAGTTAATACTTCATACCAACTAGTTCAATAGGAAGGGAAAAGCTTCATACAACACCAACTTACTACACAGGGAAGAACTGTAAACCTTGAAAAGAACTAGATTAATCTGAATCAAAATCTACACGTGGAAAGTGACACAGATGAAACAGGGCATGGACTCCATACACTACAGCAGGCCCTTTTCCCCAGTACTACAACTGTCAAGAGTTAGCTTTAGCTTTAAACTAACATTTGTCTAAAAAAATAAAATCAAAAACAAAAAAAAACAACAACAAAAAACATTCGTCTGCATGTCTTTTCTCTTGCACAAATAGAAACACTAATAATGATGATGATATATGGATTTATATAGCGCTTATACCGTTTTCTGAGGAATGAAGTATTTTCCCGCTAGCCAGTAAGTCAAACCCCTCTTTCCCTTTAGTGTTGTTCTCTCATGCAACTGTTGTTCCAAGCAATGCAATCAATGTGAAGGTAACTAGGTTGGCAACAACTCAATATGAAGGGAAGAGTTTTATACCTAATAACACCTGGCTCAAGTAACAACTACCTAATACAACTAGAATAAAGGAAATAACTTCTTTGATATCAACCAACTCATTCCAAGGAACAATTTTACTTTTTTTGACACCAACCCATATTAAGAAAATAACCTTTTACACGTGTACCAGCGAACTCAACCTGAAGGAAAGAACTTTTTGCTTTGATAGAACTAACTCGATATAAAGGGAAGAGCCTGCTAACACCAACTAAATGAATATGGAGGGGAAAACTTTATACTCTGATACAAAAAACAAAGAAATATGAAAGGGGGAGCTCTATACTTTTGTAATAACTGAATCTGAAGAAGAAAGTTTACAGTTTGATAACTATCTTGATACCAAGCTTGGAACTTTATTCTTTGAGCCAACTTGTTCAATAGCAAGGGAATAATTCTATTCTATGACACCAACTTATTTCATGGAATGAAAAAAACAACAACCCAAACTTAGTGACAACTCAAGAGGAAGGAAAGAGATCTACACTAACCAACCAAGTGACTTGATGTAAAAGAAAAAAAAACACCTTATACTTGATAACCAGTAGAATTTGAAGTCAAAACTACGTGTCAAGCTATTTAGGTAAAACCGTGTAACTCTCATACATTAAGCACTTTTTCAGTATTGCCGTTATTTTCAAAGGTTATCAGAACACTGGTTTTTTTCTGTTGTTATATAGCTCCAGCGAAGATATCCGATTTATGGACTGTGGTCGCAAGCCATCCTACTTTGGTCCTGCAGAAAACTAAAAATAGAACAATTCTTGAAGCATCAGTGCTATGCAAGCATAAGGATGCTATAATCATTAGTTTTCTGCATATCATCTCTTTTGCAAATCATGTCTCTATCACGGTATTTTCCGGAATAAAATATTTCCAAGCGGTCAGTACCCCAAAACCCCTTTTCCCTGTGCTGCTGTTCCCTTATACAGCTGTTTCCCCATACCGCAGAACTGAGTCAGAGTTAAGGAATCCGTGTCAAAGAGTTAATAGTTAGGATCAAACTGGTGAAGTGTTAGGGTTTGCGGCATGGGGCAAGAACTAGGGTTAGAGTGGAGTGTTGACAGCTCCAGGGAACAGCACTACAGGGAAAAGGAGTATCGGGAAAAGTACTGCTCTTTCTTCAAACATCCTGCACTCAGCTTGTGCATAGTTTTCTCTCTTAAGCTGATCCTGCAAAGTCGAGGTAAATTGATTTGTTTCTATGAAATAGGCGATGCTATACCAGTAATGACTATGGCAAAGATTTGCATCACAACAAACGTCTGAAGCCGAGTGTACATTTCCAGGAGTTTTTATTTCGTCTCTGTTTTGTACAAGTACTTCTGATCCGAAATCATATTTAGAATTTTGAGCATTTTTGGCGCGAAAACAAAACGACGTTGTAAGCCAGTAAAAGCTTTACAATGTTCTTTCAAAAGCAATCAAAATAGAAAATTGAGCGCGCGCCTGTGTGTGTGTGTGTGTGTGTGTGTGTGTGTGTGTGTGTGTGTGTGTGTGTGTGTGTGTGTGTGTGTGTGTGTGTGTGTGTGTGTGTGTGTGTGAGTGCCTATTGTGTTTGGGATCTAATCCTCACCCTATCTCAGTATAAGAAAAAACGTCCTCATATTACCACAAGCTGGGATATGAAGAAAATGACCTTTTACTTTGGAATCGAAAAATTAAATAGAAGAAAAAATATATAATACATGTAGTAGCAAAATATTCAAGACAGAAAATACTTAGGAACTATTTCAACATGGAGGAAGATCTTTATACTTCGACACCTTTGGTACCAACTAAAAAGGTAAAGAAAAAACTTTATACTTTGATAGCAATAACTCAATACAAAAGGTTTTTTCCCCTAATTTTGACACGAACTAATTCAATATACAAGAAAGAATGTTATAAATTGATACCAGCTAACTTATTATGAACGAAAGAAACTTTATGCTTGGACACCAAATAACTCCTCCAAAAAACTTACTTTATGATTTGATGCTAACAATCACTATGAAGGGGAGACTATCATACCTTTACACAAACTGAATAGGAAGGGGAAAAACACAAAATTTAAAACTACCTCAATATAAAGAAAAGGCTTTGGACTTTGATGCCAACTTAATAATACAAATGAAGGAATTTTATACTCCCATACCAAATAACTCAACATGTAGAAAAATATTCAATGAAAAAACTTGGATACAAAATAAATGTGAAAGACAGATGTTTATACTTTGATACCAACTACTCAAATGTAAGCTAAATAAAAGTTTTATGAAAAATGATGGAACAAAAATAAAAGACCTTCATGCATATGGTAAGCAGCTAACTGGATATTGGGGAAAGAGCTTTACACCTTGATATCACCTAACTAGACAAGGAGTAAGGAATACACTCTGACAGTAATAAAACAATGTGAAATAACTGTATACTTCGTAATATGCTTATTTGACATGGAGGAAACAGCTTTTGCTTTAATTCTAACAAACCTGATAAAAAATTAACTTTAATATCAAGGGGAAAAAAACCTTGTACTTCGATACCAGTTAACTGAAGAAATGGCCTCTTCCTTGAATAAAAACTCACTCACCATATAGGAAAGAAGTTTATACTTACATGCAATCTAGCCCGATTGGAGGAAGAAAACTTTACACTGATGCCAACTCACTCGATATGAAGGAGAGATTTTTATGCCTTGAAGCCATCTAACCAAAAATGAAGGAAAGATTTCTATACTTTCATACCCCCTGGTTCAATATGAAGGGAAGAGGGTATAGTTTTAATACAAACTCAGTATGAAGGAAATAACATTGGTACTAGATTATGTATTAGGGACAATTTTGATTCCAGCGAGCTAAATACCATAAAAACACTTTATACTTTGATTCCAACTGACCCAACATGAAGGAAAGGAACGAGACTTTATCCTTTGTTTACTACTAGCTCAATATGAAGAAAAAAAACTTAATATGCGGACACCAGCTATGAGGTCTGACATTAAGTCATTACAGCAGAAACAAAGACTACAAAATATCGGCGAATTTTGATATGGAAGGGAAAATACATTTTGATTAATAGTATGCTTCACAAACTAACACATTTCTAAAATATCACGAACTTGAATTATTTTTTTCTTTTACTTGTCCTTGCAACTAACTAGCGTGTGATAAAATGTAGGGAAGAAAACTGACAGAGCTGAGTGGTTTGAGGGCTATGTTTCTCCTCACAGTTTAAAACAAACCAAAACCATTTCAGTGTAGGTAGGGAGGGGGACGGGACAGCCTGATTGGTTAGAGCGTTGTGCATTGCGCTCATGATATAATGACCCGGGTTCGAATGCCGTTCAAGGGGATGTTTTCCTCTGGAGTTATCAGAGCCGACTCCACAACCCTCTCCACTTGTGTTTCCACTTGCCTGTGCCGCGTCCTCAGGCGTTGAAGTACCTAGGACGGGAACAGCCTTGATGACGGAAGGATTCTGCCAGAAAAAACTGACATTCAAGATTAAATGCGTGCACACACACACACACACACACACACACACACACACACACAGAGATTAATATATATATATATATATATATATATATATATATATATTAGAGAGAGAGAGAGAGAGAGGAGAGGAGAGAGAGAGAGAGAGAGAGAGAGAGAGAGAGGAGAGAGAGAGAGAGAGGAGGGAGGGAGGGGGGAGGGAGGGAGGGAGGGAGGAGAGGGAGGAGAGAGAGAGAGAGAGAGAGAGAGAGAGAGAGAGAGAGAGAGGAGAGGAGAGAGAGAGGAGAGAGGAGAGAGGGGGTCAAGTTAAAGTTAGTCTTTTTTTTATATATCGAGGATAATGGAATAAGCATTCATGTGCTTTGTTTCATCCAGTCCCCGTGTGTATGCAGTTTTGTAAATCTTGTCATCTGTTCCTACTGGCACACAATGGCCTACTCTAACGAAAAGCGGAACAGGATTTAACGTGTGCGCAAGATGTTCCGCATGCGTTCGCACACGGGGCCTCGGTTTAAAGTCTCATCGGAAGGACTTTTGGTGAGAGAGAGAGAGAGAGAGAGAGAGAGAGAGAGAGAGAGAGAGGGGAGGAGAGAGAGAGAGAGAGAGAGAGAGAGAGAGAGTCACATTTATAGGGAAACATGCACATGCAGAAAGTAATTATTTTTTAAGTAATGGGAGGTAATGCTCTGGTGGCGATGTGCTCTCCCTTTGAAGGTCAGCTTGAATTTCGCACAGAGAAATTTACCATAACAAACTACACTATGCGATGTGATGTGATGCCATGCGGAACGGCACCGCACGCATGCACCCGACCCGGACTGTCTCGACCCGACCCGACACGACGCGACGCGACGCGACGCGACCAGACATGGCAAGCGACCTGACCCGACCCGACACGACGCGACGCTACACGACGCGACCCAACCCGATACGGCGCGGCAAGGCACGGCACAACACGACACACCACAACGGTAAGACGGAAAAAATAATAGGCCTTAGGCCTACTTACTGGAGTTGTGTAGTTCCATTCCTGACATACAAGAATGTGGCAGAAATCCCACAGCGAGTCACTGGGCAGTGCAGTGTTCCACGGTGAAGTGTTCCGCGGTGAAGTGTTCCATGGTGAAGTGTTCCGTGGTGAAGTGTTCCGCGGTGAAGTGTTCCGTGGTGAAGTGTTCCGTGGTGCAGCGTTGTATGGTGTAGTCCACTGCGGTGTAGTTTTCCATGTAGATTAGCAGGCCAGAAAAGGAAGAGCAGTGTGTAAGAACACATATAAAACGATTTTAATTTAACAAGATCATCATGCTGTGGACAACATTCCAACCATTCTCTTGGCACCACTTAAATGTCTATTTGTGGGGCTCCCCTGCTAAAGTGAACATCTTGCCCTCGCATTACCAACTATCCCTTTGTGCTAGAATGCAGGCCTGCTACAGCCAGGTCAGCAGTATACCCGATCAAACTTAACCAGCCTGCACCCTGCTACCTGGAAAACAGACAGGCTCTGCCAGGTACACATTATCCCCGGGAAACACTGTCTGAAAAACAAACTCCAGTGCCCCACCGACTCCTGGAGGAGTTAAGAGAGAAGTCCCCTCCACAGCACTGGAGAGCTGATCACAGTGGACAATGCAGAACTTTGAGAGGTACACTGGGAACTGGAGCCTGTCTCAGTGAAATAAAATACCACAGAAATCGGAAATGATGTTTTCCCTGGAGAGGCATCCTTGATCATTTTTTTTTTTTTTTATAGTTCACTAGCCCTAAAACAAACACTCTGTTGTTGCACACAATATTGTGCAGTGTTTATACACGAGATTTTAGGGGCCTAAAAAATAAACTTTGACTCCGGGCTATTTCACGATAGATTACACTTACTCCGAATTTTGTACAAAGAATATTATCACCGTTTTTATCATCTTTAGTAGCATTTTCGTTATCATCATCATCATCATCATCATCATCATCATCATCATCATCATCATTATCATTATTATCATTAGTCTCTAAAGACTAGAGTGCAACTCCATAGTCTTTCGAGACTGATGGGTGCCTATCATCATCATCATCATCATTATTATTATTATTATTATTATTATTATTATTATTATTATTATTATTATTATTATTATTATTGTTGTTGTTGTTGTTGTTGTTATTGTTATTATTATTATTACTATATTATTATTTTGTGGGTCATTGGTGTAAACAAAGTTCAAATGCCAATATTAAAATGTTATGCTTTAAACTATGTAAAGATTGTCTTCCTCCATTACATACTCTTAGTATGAGCTTTACACTCCATAAAAGGATTTAAAAAATCTTCTGAAGACAGAGTACAGCTGCCTATATAGTAAAGCACTTGAAAAAAAAAAAACCGGCCATATACGCAAACTTCTTATAATATTTTTTCAAATCTCAGTGATATTCCTAAGTATGATGTGCGAAACAGAGTACATGTTCTTGAGTACTCTCAGAAGGTTAAGCTATGGAACGGCCAACAACAACAGATCGCATACTGGTATTACCTTTATGGGTGCTTCCACTAGCTCGTGCCGCATCCTCAGGCATTGAAGTACCTAGGACGGGAACAGTCTTGATGACGAAAGGATTCTTCTTCTTCATCGAACGCTCTGACAGCAGCCTGTGTCTGTCCATGAGCAAAATTGCGTTGCGATCGCCATTAAGCGTCCGACAAGTCAGGTCCAGGGCTTCCGACTTCGGCATGGCGATGACAGAATGATTCTAGGAAAAGAAAATCAAGATATTTTGAGCTCGAATGCTTGCACGCACGCACGCACGCACACATACACGCATGCACGCACGCGCACGCACGCACGCGCACACACAAAGCGCGTGGCCATACACATACACAACAAGAAAGAGAGAGAGAGAGAGAGAGAGAGAGAGAGAGAGAGAGAGAGAGAGAGAGAGAGGAGAGAGAGAGAGAGAGAGAGAGAGAGAGAGAGAGAGAGAGAGAGAGAGAGACAGAGACAGAGACAGAGAGAGAGAGGGAGAGAGAGACAGAGAGAGGGAGAGAGACAGAGACAGAGACAGAGACAGAGAATTATATATATTATATACATATATATTATAATTATTATATAACATTATATGTATATATTCTGGGGGGATGTATTTATATACAGAGAGGGGAAGGGAGCACGTGCGCGCTCGCTCGCTCGCTCGCTCGCTCGCTCGCTCGCGAGGAGAGAGAGAGAGGAGGGAGAGAGGAGAGGAGAGAGAGGAGAGAGAGAGAGAGAGAGGAGAGAGAGAGAGAGAGAGAGAGAGAGAGGACAGACAGACAGACAGACAGACAGACAGACAGACAGAGTGAGAGAGAGACAAAGAGAGACAGACAGACAGAGTGAGAGACAGAGACAAAGAGACAGACAGACAGACAGAGTGAGAGACAGAGACAAAGAGACAGGGAGAGAGAGAGAATAACACTGATGCCAGAACAACAAAGTTAGCACTGAAGAAGGCTATAAGAGTTTTCCTAGATTCGAACCCAGTTTGTCTGGAGATAGGGAATTGGAAAAAAAAGTCACATATCAGCACCACACCACACGATATGACAGAGTTAAACAAATGCAATACGATGCGATACAACACAATAGTAGTAAACAATACAGTACAATACGATACAATATTATACAACACAAGATACGATGCAACGGAAACGCCAAACAAAAAAAATTACAGCAACTACAAGAAGATGACACACGGGTAGGGGCCTATACCTTATTGGGTGTTTCCACTTGCTCGTACCGCGTCCTCAGGCATTGAAGTACATAGGACGGGAACAGCCTTGATGACGGAAGGATTTCTACACAAAAAATTGAGACATTTCAAAACGTAATGCCTGCACACGGGGCACACACACACACACACACACTCTCTCTCTCTCTCTCTCTCTCTCTCTCTCTCTCTCTCTCTCTCTCTCTCTCTCTCTCTATATATATATATACATAAATAAGAGAGAGGAGAGGAGAGAGAGAGAGAGAGAGAGAGAGTGAGAGAGAGAGAGAGAGAGAGAGAGAGAGAGAGAGAGAGAGGAGAGAGAGAGAGAGAGATTATGTATATATGTTGTGTATTCTCTACATTTCAGAAAATGTACAGTTTCTAGGGATGTTTTAGCAATTAACGGTGTCTAAGCTTTTCTTCACATCAACTGCTGGCGATTTGTTTGGTCTGTGTCGAATTTCTAATTGTTACAATTATGAAATCTTTGATACCCAGGTTTAATCTTGACAGTGCTTAACACATCAGGGGGACATTTTGTCATCATCTTTCATAACTTCTATTCATGCTTGCTGGTGCTTTACTTTCATTCGTGTATACAGGTATGCGGAATATCAAAAAGGCCCCATAAAGGTCTGGAAGTTTTGTCTCTTTCGGTAAGTTATGGAAACACGGGAATATTCAACGTAAATCTTAAAACTTCGCAGTGGTACCTTGAAAAACAAAAGCACAAAAAAGAAGAAAACATTGCACGTGTACTTACCTCTGTGAGGTCTTGATACGTGCGACAATCACGACGTCAGAGACAGGGCCAGAGAACTAAGATGACCCACATGACTTTTTGACATCTATGCTAAGACTTTTAAGGAATCGGGGCGAGATGGAAGAGACCCGGAAGGTCGAGCAAATGCTAATGGGGAATGCTAACTCGAGCAAATGGGCAACAATGCTAGGCCTGCACTGGATTCGCCCTTCAGGGGCTGGTCTTTCAGGAGTTTGCCCTTCAGGGGCTGGTCTTTCAGGAGTTTGCCCTTCAGGGGCTGGTCTTTCAGGAGTTTGCCCTTCAGGGGCTGGTCTTTCAGGAGTTTGCCCTTCAGGGGCTGGTCTTTCAGGAGTTTGCCCTTCAGGGGCTGGTCTTTCAGGAGTTTGCCCTTCAGGGGCTGGTCTTTCAGGAGTTGCCCTTCAGGGGCTGGTCTTTCAGGAGTGTGCCCTTCAGGGGCTGGTCTTTCAGGAGTGTGCCCTTCAGGGGCTGGTCTTTCAGGAGTGTGCCCTTCAGGAGTTGGTCTTTAGGAGTTTGCCCTTGAGGGGCAGGTCTTTCAGGATTTTGCCCTTTAGGGCCTGTTTTGCATGCAGAATTTTGCCCTTCAGGGGCATTTTTTGCATGTTGCCCTTCAGGGGTCTGTTTTGCATGCAGGATTTTGCCCTTCAGGGGCCTGTTTTGCATGGAGGATTTTGCCCTTCAGGGGCCTGTTTTGCATACGGGATTTGTCCTTCAGGGGCTTGTCTTGCAGGGTGCTGCCATTCGGGGGGCTTGTCTTGCATGATGCAGCCCTTTAGTTAAAGTCTGTCACGAGCCTAAGGCTCATCAGGCCGGTGCTTATCCCGGTGTCTGTGGCGTTAAGCGACTGAGAGTCACAGACTCCCCCCTGGATAGGACGCCAGTCTATCGCAGGGTTAACCCCCAACACAAGGTTGGTACCCCTTTTACACCTGGGTGGGGTGAGAAAATAGCCGTTAAGTGCCTTTTCCAAGGGCACAACGCCATAGCCGAAAGCTGGGATCGAACCCGCAACCTTGAGATTACGAGTCCAACGCCCTAACCACTAGACTACAGCGGGGGCAATGCAGCCCTTTAGGGACTCGTTTTTCCAGATTTTGCCCTTCAGAAGCTCAACCCTTCAGCGCTGTGTTCAAGCTTTGCTCCTTGTCTTCGGTTGTTACCCGTCCTCCCTATCGGTCTTACATAGGTCAAGTCAAGTCATGTGGGTGAGGACAAGTCCACTGGGCCCTGTGCTCCAGCATCGTGCTGCTGGTGTCTTCACAACCTGCAGTGGACAGACAGATCCAGGAGAGTGGAGATGACCTGGGGAAAGAAACTATGAGCAACTGGCTACTACAGATCCATATCACAATATCCACGGCAAAACTTTTGAGAGGTCGCTGAATTTTTTTTTTTTTTTTAATGATTATGGGTTGTTGTTTTTTTTTATATTATCTACACTTAGTTCCATGATCCTGTCTTTTTATTGTCTATTTTGGCAGATCCTTTGGAAATATGAAAAAAGTCTTCTGACGTATGTGTAAGATGTTCTATGAAAAGGTCTTCTGGCGTGTGTGCAAGATAAATAAAATGAAAATAGAATAAAATTGAATAGAAAACCAATATGGTACAGATCATAGACTACAGCCATGAGCACCTCATTGCCTTCTATCTAGGATTGTGGTTTTAGCGTTAAAAATTAAATTCTACGAAGAGAAATATTGCGCTCGCAACCCGGGTTCGATTCCTGGTCGAGGGGATTTTTCCCCTGGAGTTAACATCAGTGCTGACTCCACCCTCCTCAAAAGTCCTTCCGATGAGACTATAAACCGAGGCCCCGTGTGGGAACGCACGCAGATATCTTGCGCACACGTTAAATCCTGTTCCGCTTTTCGCAAGAGTAGGCCATCATGTGCCGGTGGTAACAGATGACAAGATTTACAAAACTGCATACACACGGGGACTGGATGTAAAAAAGTACACGAGTGCTTAATGCATTATCTTCGATATAAAAGAATTAATAAAATTTTAAAAATACATTAGCATGCATTATAGATATCCCTCTCTCAGTTGAAACAATTTTTTTTCTTCAAAAAATGTTTTTGATCTCTACATTTCCCAGTGCTCATTTTCGACAGAAAGATTCTTACGTTAGCTTTCAGACATTTTTTTGTAACGAACAAGTAGGGTACAGGTTTCAGGCATTCATTGTTAGGACATAGTGTCTTAACACGATTTTCAAAGACAACTTTACAACTGTGGGAAATCGAACCAATAATTATACTTGTGGTAGTAAATAAACAACAGCACTCCTCTGATGTAAAAGTTAGGTCATGCAGTACTGTATCACAACCAAAACAAAATGAAAAATGGGTTTACATTTATGAGATTGCCCAGATTGTTTCTTTACCATTTTAAAATAATTCTCAGCTACTCTTTACTTATTTTTCTTTTATGTCAAGGATAATGAAATAAGCACTGTACTTTTTTTTTTACAGCCAGTCGCCGTGTGTATGCAGTTTTTGTAAATTTTCTTCGGCACTGTCTACTGAAGAAATACGTGTACCTTTTTAAATGCCGTTTCAGAAACATCCAGTAAAATGAAATAAAACTACAAGTAACCATATGAAAAAATATGGTGGATATTTTTCCTTTTTTTCTTTTTTTACAGAATTGGGAAGACATTTTTTCCCGTAAGCTACACCACGTTGTTTTACATACCTTTTCTCTGGAATCTGTGGCCATGATGATGGTAGGGAAAGGAGACCGAAGAGCAGAGTGCTGATCTTCCTCCCTCAGGGGATGCTGCTGCAGGCATTTCATGTTGAGGTTTGTCTGGTCCTTGTTGAGGTTTGTGTGGCCCTTGATGTTGAGGTTTGTCTGTTCCGTGTTAAAGTTTGTCTGGTCCTTGATGTTGAGGTTTGTGTGGGTCCTTGATGTTGAGGTTTGTGTGGTCTATGTTGAAGTTTGTGTGGCCCTTGATGTTGAGGTTTGTCTGTTCCGTGTTGAGGTTTGTCTGGTCCTTGATGTTGAGGTTTGTGTGGTCCTTGATGTTGAGGTTTGTGTGGTCTATGTTGAGGTTTGTGTGGTCCTTGATGTTGAAGTTTGTGTGGTCTATGTTGAGGTTTGTGTGGTCCTTGATGTTGAGGTTTGTGTGGTCTATGTTGAGGTTTGTGTGGTCCTTGATGTTGAGGTTTGTCTGGTCCTTCTTGTTGCAAACCCAACTCTTCCTCTGGTGTTTGTGATGTCAGCTTCCCTCCATGGCAGGTCGCCTGGCCACCCAGTTTTACCTGAACAAAAAAAACACGTTAAGTTCATAAGGTAGGTGAAAAATTATACAGCGATATATTTTTTTAAATCTCAAAGTATGAAAATTTACACCCATGTTATGACAATGACAGTTTTACTCGTTTCTATTCTAAAGCAGCGTAAAATAACTTCACAACTGAACTGATTCAAATAAATTGAAAATTGAATTGAATACCACTTCCAGTCACAACATATCTATCTGCCGGCAATTTGGGCTTCTCTCTCAGGGGTGAGTGCGTTGCCACAAGAGCAGTACCACTCCAAAAAAATGTCCTTTTTTTAAAAAGTGTATTAGTTTCCCTATGAGAAGGGCTTTATTCTACAGAATTTTGCTGGAGATCTCTTTCTTGGTGTCGTGGGTTCTTTTACGTGCGCTGAATGTGTGCTGCATGCAGGACCTTGTTCACCATCCTTTCCGAAAGACTTGTATGCAGGCCACCACTCACAGTCTAGTGGACGGGATAAAGTTTCGGGCAATAAACGGAGATCAATCTGTAGACCACTGATCCTCCCAATTACCAGTAATGTACAACATTAATGACATCACTGATAGGAGCTGTAGTAAAAGATTCATATCCTCCAGTCTCTTTAACACACGAATAATGACATGCAACGTTTTTATATTCAGATATCAAATTATTTACGTATTTACTTATTGTCCACATTTTTCTGTCAAGATAAAGCCAAACCCAACTCATAAATGTAGAGTCAAACAAACTTAATTTAACTGCGCTGACAAAAATGTTTAATATCAGCAAGTGCAAAAATTAACTACAATAACAACACGTTAAAACTTGTTCCGTCTTCCAGAAGAGTAGGCCGTTCTGTGGCGGTAGGAACGATGATATTAAAAAAAACACACACAAAAAAACCGGCATGCACACAGGTGTGTTTAGACATCATTCTTGAAGTCGGAAAGCGACAACCTTAGCGGTGAGCAAAAATGGTCGCATATGCAAAATTTCATCTTCAGTCAACCTCGAGCGTGAACCTCGGAACGAAAAAAATTGTAAAGATGATAAAATTCACAATTACCACAGGCAAAAACCACATCGTTCCATTTAACATTACTGTCAGTTCTCTTGTGATCACATCAAAACTGCTCTGCTAAAACTTTCAGCAAGAAAATGCATAAACATGTCTTAAAACGCAAGATGTCCATTTGCACCTGTTGATGTAAAGATGCTTGCCTGCCTACCATTTAATATTAGGATCTTTATCCAAAATATCTTTGTCTATTTCTCAATTCTACAGCACTATTTGACAATATTGAATAAGAAAAAAAATCAGCTGTAGGAAGAAGGGGAGCATCTCGACATCTTTCCCATTTCAAGCATTAACATAATTATGAGTAAGGGTGCGCACAAAGAGAACGCTTGCTCGCGATAAAAGCGAGCGCGATAAAGCAGGCGCTTGTAATGTTGTTCAAAATTTGCTTGGACCACACAAAAAGCACACTCGCTTTATCACGCCTACGATTTCAAGCAACGGTTGGAAAGCGTAAAGAATCAAAAGTTAATTCTTTATCGCGAGCAAGCGTGTTCCTGGTAACCTCGTGTGTTGTCTAGTCACGATCTGCCAAGTGCAGTGTGCATTTTCTCTGTCTCCTCTGACAGTCCCACCAAAGAGTCATCAATATCCTTAATTTTGTTGTGCTCAAATTGTATTTTACACAAGATACTTACTATGCCAGTTAGGCGTAAATGACTTTTTTTCTCACGCAAGTGGAAAATCACTCATACTTAAGGAACAGTGATCTTTTGTAAACATCTCTGTTATTGATTTAATATAATCATTCTATAACTAATAGTTCGTCTTCACTTGAATCCGCCATGGTGCCAAATGACAAAATTCTACCAGTGGCAAGCGTGATTTGCAATCTTTCTATATGTCCACCTCAACAAGCAAGCGCTTTCATTACACGCGCTTGCTTTATCGCGCTTGCTTTTATCGCGAGCAAGCGTTCTCTTTGTTCGTATGCTAATGCTTTACGCTTTTTTTTTAGGGGGGGGAGGGGGGTTGGGGTGGGGTTAAGATCTTAAGCTCACACTAAAAACCTTCCCTTAACATCTTGCTTTAACGTCCTAATCAAAAACAATCTTGCCTTGAAAGTCTGGATGTGTTGTGTGTGTGTGTGTGTGTGTGTTGTGTGTGTGTGTGTGTGTGTGTGTGTGTGTGTGTGTGTGTGTGTGTGTGTGTGAAGGATGCGTATTTGTGACAGTACCAAACCATTTTGGTTCACGACACAGCTGTTTCAATCAGTTTTCAAAACCACGGAATAGGCCTGGTTGGTTTATGACACAACTACACTAGATCAGACTCTCAGCCCTGGTCCTTGTGAATGCGCCAAATCACTCGCTGCACTCAAGATTAACATTTCTTGGCAGCAGTTGTCATGAAATTCACAAAGCAGGGATTTCCCCCTAAGTTTTAAAATAAATAAGGAAATTAAAGGCCCGAAACACTTGTTTGAAGGGGGCTTCTCCTCTGAGGACTCTGCTGCCATGCTCTAGGCGAGTTTCTTACCACTATCGATACCTAATGGCCTACTTACTAAGTAGCTACTTCTTAATAAAAATTACTCACCAGTGCTGCTCTTCATCATGGTCTTTCTATAAAAAAGACAAAGGCAAAAACGATGATGTTCAAAATCCCACATTTTGCTTTCCCACCTGTTCAAGTGGTCCACACTGCATGCAGATGTCAGGCCGTTTGAAATGGCAAGAGAAAAAAAAAGAAAAGAAAGAAACACATCAACTCACCGGAACTCGCAACAGAGACACGATTTGCACGTGTGTGTTGTGTCGCTAAATGTGTTTTCTGTCCCTAGCTGGAGTAAGACCTTCAATTGCAAAAACCTGTCTTAACAATGTAACTGGAAATTATTTCTAAACTGCCGGGGCACTTCGTTTTCTATCAATACACTTGAAAAACCCACCCAAAATGATGGCCATAAAAAGATACTTTATATAAGATAAAAGCTATGTCGAGACTGCAAACTCAAAACTGTACAAGACTCCTTGACTTACCGAGGACAATCTGTTGTTCTATTGATATGCACGTTCACAAGAAGAGTTTCAGATTTAGATTCGTTTGTTTTGTAATTTGCAGTCTGTGCATTGACAGCCCATCTGGTAAAGGAAAGGGGAGGTTGTTTCAAAACCCAGGAGAAGTTCTTACCTCTCTTGAGCATATTCATTTTAGGATATAGACCACTTTAGGACACAACACATGCACAACAATGTTCAGTTCAAGGTATTGTTCAGCTACTCACGAATGTTTTACCGTTTGGGTTTTTCTTTAAAAAAGGCTTATTTTGGGTGGTGGATGTGTAGGTTACTTTCAGCAATGTTCCTGCTGACTGTTTCTCTGTCTGTCTCATACATATCAGAGCATATTATGCATGTATTCAGTGGGGGGGGGGGGGGGAGCGTGCGTGTGTTTTGCGCGCAGGTGTATGTGTGTGCGTACATGTGTTGTTAGGACGGTAGGCATCAGTACAACATGACAATTTATGTGATGAAGAGGAAAAATGAATTAAAAAAATGAATGATGCTGAAGCAGATCTCTTAGAAAACAAAACCACTCAAACAAAGAAACCAGATCTTAGGTGTATTAAAGAAATGATTGCATCTTAGGCCCAGTGCATTCGTCTGTATCTACACCTGGTATCATGTTTAAGAGCACATTGCCCAGAATACCTACAGGCGTACTGGTCATACGTCTGAAAGTGCGCCCATAAATGATCCTCATCATTATCATGTTGCTTTGAACTTTTGGACCACAGTGCTATTCTATTTTTTGTGTGTTCGTGTGGCAACTGCCCTGTGCTATGGTGCATCAATGGTATATTTTCATTAATATTATGTGTAATACTATGTATTGTTGCCTACACTTTACCAGCTTTCGTTCGGACAGACTTGCTAGATTCAAGCCAGGCTGTTCTCTTTGTGGCTGTGGTATCACCACAAGAACAGCACCACCCATATTAAAGATGTTAGTAAAGTGTGTATGCCTACAGTAGAAAACTCTCTTGGTGCCGTGGGCTCTGTTACTGCACAAAAGTCGGGGTAGGATGGGACTCCAACCGGCCTTTTGTCACATCTTATTTATCTGCCCCTTATTTTTGAGGGTGTGTATGGGCAGGCACACCTGTATTTGTGACACTGCACCACATAAGGAGTCGCATTGCACCAGAGGTCAGTTTTTAGTTATTGGCATGTTATTAATTTGCAATAAAATGGCTATACAATACCAAAAAACAAATTGAAAATCGGACAGTTCTATCAAGTTATTACAACTGCAGGAAATGGCAAAATGAGAAATTGACAAGTTAGTAGGTGGCCAGAATGAGGACTTGGCTATTTTCAAAACACGTTTAAAGAGAAAAGGAAACAAAATTATGACTTGATATTTCACTTCAATGTAAAATAAGTGCTAGAGTTTTATAATCAATAAAAATCTCAAAATCCACAACCTCACCCGCACCTGCCCAAAATGTCCCCTAGCAGAAAAATGGGTTATGTGCTAAGCGACTCATTTCGTGGTGGAGCGTCACATTTGTGTTAGCCTTTTTTGTGTGTAGCCACGGCCCTGCACTGTGTTGTGATGCATCATATTGTAGATTATGATTAATATTGTGTTATACTATGTGTTGTTGCGCAAACTGGACCAGCATTTGTTCCGACGGACATGCTGTATTCGCCAGGCAGTTCTCTTTGGGGCTGTAGTATCGCCACAAAAGCAGCGCCACTCATATCAGTTTCTCTAGGGGCCAGCATGTTGAGGGCGGCGCCCATCTCTCCCTCACTGCTTTACCTTCCTTACCCTAAACAGGGCAGGTACCCATTTACAGCTGGGTGAACTGTACTGAAGCCAAGGCGCGCAAAACGGTCACCCATCCAACTGGCAACCATGCTCAACGCTGCTTAACTTTGGCTGGGGGAAAGAGAGCGCTCTGACCACTGAGCCATCCCGACCCGTTTGGAGAAGGGAAGCAGAAAAAGTTATGTGGTGGAGCGTCACAGCCTAAAATGTCTTCAAGAATTAGATCTATATAAGTATAATTTTATGGTGTTGGTTTTTTTGTTGGTTTTTAGCACCATCTTGGATTAATTCTATTTATTGTTATTCCATCACCAAAGGTTTGTTTTCCAAATATAAGATCTGTCAAGAAGTTTAGCATGTTTTTGGATAAGACCGCTTTCTTGCTCTCCCAATAAAGTTTTGTTCATGGTGTGTGATTCCTTATGCCATTATCTTTGAAGTGGGCTTTCCCCCCCCCCCCCCCCCCCCCCATTTAAATATCCATATGATTACAATAGGGTTGTTGCTATTGTGTTAAAAAAAAAAAAAAGTTTTCCATGATGAATATTGGTCAGATCCAATTCTCTGTGCTCAGAAATACTTTGTGGTTTAGTTAGGTTAATGGGGGGGCTGTGTGTGTGTGTGTGTGTGTGTTTTTTTTTTTTGGTCTGTGTTAGTTTTGTTTTTCCATTTTTGTCTGGTTTATCCAGCTTTGTTAATATTTAATTATCATCACCATTGCAATCCCTAACAAGGCAAGATTGGCCGTTAAAAAAACAAACAAAAAAAACTGTCAGTGCTTATCCCCCACAATAAAAGATTCCAATTTGACTGCACCTGACTGCAAGTGGGTGTCTGAGTGCAACAAACATAAAAGAGCACTTTCTCAACCCCCCCCCCCAAAAACAAAAAACCCACACACAATTGCTCTAGATCTGTATCAGAAATCTACATGGTTGACCATTTCTTTCTTCAAGTTATTTTATTTTATTTTATTTTTTTGGTGCGTGGGTAGTATGGTAGTATGTCTGTTTTTTTTTTAAAGATGCCTTGACAAAACAAACACTTTATATTATTTAATGTACCATCTGGAAATAGTTTTTACTTTGACACAGATGGGGGCACGAAGGGATATATATATATATATATATATATATATATATATATATATATATATATATATATATATATAAAAAGAAAACAAGACAGCAAGGCACTGGCCACACAAATGTGTGTGTGTGTGTGAGAGAGAAGAGAGAGAGAGAGAGAGAGAGAGAGAGAGAGAGAGAGAGAGAGGAGAGGAGAGAAGAGAGAGAAGTATTAGAATAATAGTAAATACAATTACATGTAAACCACTGAAGAGTGTGTGTTCGTGCAAACAAAAAAAACCCCAAGACATTTGCTTGGCTTTATGTATCCTGTGTGAGTGTGTGTGCAAGAGAGAGAAAGAGATTGTGAGAGACAGAGGGAGATAGAGAATGTACATGGAAGTGAATTAATAGACATATTTTTAAACCTCTCACAAGTGTGTAAGTCTACACAATATAAATACATTTTGCCAAGAAGCTCTATAGCAATTTGGAGGACCTGCGATGTACAGCTGCCTTCATCACTGTGACATCCATCAGACAATATGTTAAAAAAAAATTTATATATTTTTTTTTATTCATTTATTTATTCTTTATATAGAGGATAATGGGATAAGCACTCATGTGCTTTTTTTTTTCATCCAGTCCCCGTGTGTATGCAGTTGTGTAATATTGTCATCTGTCATCTTTTACACTAGTTCAGGTACTGAAGGAACAGATGACAAAATTTATAAAACTGCATTCACACAGGGACTGGATAAAAAAACAATCAAAGGTCAATGTTATAGATAAATACTCCTGTCACTACGCCAGTTTTTCATACTTTTAGTGCTGGAACCCACGACAGCTGATAAATCTCCCTAATGCCAGACATTTTCTTCCTGCGATGGACAGAAAGGGATGCTGGCTCGCTGTGTGTATTATCGCTCAGTGCCCTATTTGTTCTGGGTTAAAACCTGTGCTCATGTTCTCTCCCCCCCCCCCCAAATCCTTTTTCCAGCTCACTTTCTGATACCCTTTCAATACGGCAAGCCTGTTTTCCAGCTCAGCTTTCTGATACCCTTCAGTCCTGTAAGAGGAAAAACCGGTGCGACTGAATTTTCCTTCGATTCCTGAGGTGCAGAAGAGTGCAAAATAGGTACCTAGGTAAATTTTACATACACACAGAGGAAGTTTTATAAACATTCTCGTGGGAAAGGAAGCAGTGTTTGCCATATCAAAACTACTTTCCAGAGTCCGTTGATGGCATGATGGATCACTATAAACAAACCCTCCTCTGGGACCGTTATCGCCTGGAAAACGGCTGATAGGACTGAAGGGGAGAGCGCGGGGCAGAAATTCAGGAAAGGGGAAGTAATTGTTAGCAGATATTCGGTGCTGTAAGGTTAAAGACATTTTCTTTTTTTTTTTGCATGTGGATGATGAAAAAGGTTATGGACCATACATTTTTATGCTATGAGATATACTTGTCTAAACTCTTAAGTCCATATAGTGAACTGACACAATCAACTTCCTGTTCATGGAAGGATTTGGCCAAAATAAACTGAAACGGGTGGGTATGTTTAAAATGTAGTGTCTCTCATACTATAAAATCAGAACTGCATGAAATTTGAGAACAGTGTTGGCAAAATGATATTTACGTATGTTGCATTATTATTCTTTCATGTTTGTATCATGTGTCAAAAGTTGTTTGTTCGTTTTGTCTGCAATTATTATGTAATCTCTAGTAAACAACATAAACACAATTGTGAGAGTGATGTTTCCATGTATTCTGTAAGAAAACACTGCAATACTATAACACAGTCTCCTAAGGTGTTTAATGTGCATGGAAAGAGAGAAAAAGGTTTCCTTTGGCCATACTCGGCTTAAAACGTATGGTATGATGATACTGCACTTTTTTTGTGGTTCAGGACACCAAGAGTTGATGTTGCAAAGAAATCTACCTTTAAACTACTTTGTGCATTTTAATGTCTACATGGTGTAGCTGTTCAGAAGAAATAAAAATTGACAAGTGAGGCACCTTATGATTATCATTTAAATTTTTAAAAAAAAAAACTTCTAGAAACTTGAATGAGGGGAAGTAAAGCTTTTCTAGAACATGAAAATGAAGGGAAGTAACTACTCTCACAGACATGGGCAAATGGAAGAGTTATTCTGCAACAGCAGATAAGACATAGAAACTATAAACTTGTGTGTGTGTGTGAGTGCATGTTTTTGTTATTTTGTTTTTTTTAATCATTTAGGGGCATTATATCAGCTCTTCAAAAGTCAGGGTCTTAAGATATGTGCGAAACCTGAAGCTTCTGTGTGTGTGTGTTTGTTGTGTGTTTGTGTTGTGTAGTGTGTGTGTGGCGCGCACACGCTTGCGCGCTTTATTTTAAATTAAAAAAAAACAAACTTACTCTGGTCCGTTAGCGTTGTATTCTTCACATCCCACTGTCACACATTACATTCCACTCCACATTAAAACGTCACTCTTCACAAGAAATGAGACAGAGATTAATGGTCACAGAGAACCAACAGAGCACACACATCAGAATACACACACATACTGGCGCACACATACACGTACTGGCGCACACACACACATACTGGCCACACACACACACATACTGGCGCACACACACATACTGGCGCACACACACATACACATACTGGCACACCACACACAAAAACTACTGGCACAAGTTTTTTTTTTTTTCTTTTCTATTTTTTTTTCTTTCCCAGGATGACAGTTCGGAATAGTTTCACACAAACAGCATTTAGATCATCCGTCGCAGCAAAGCGTTGATCTTGTCGTCCCTGCAACACACACACACACACACAACACCGTGTTAAAAAAACAGAACTATAAAATGACAAGCAAATGCTACAGAATTGTGGTGTGTGTGTGTGTGTGCGTGTGTGGGCTGCGTGTGTGTGTGTTGTACATTCGAATTTGCTATTTTCTAAAACAATTTCATTGATTGCTTGTGCTG
>CM060350.1:20501588-20531012 GCA_030674155.1 Stramonita haemastoma | reverse complement strand
AATGAGGGGAAGTAAAGCTTTTCTAGAACATGAAAATGAAGGGAAGTAACTACTCTCACAGACATGGGCAAATGGAAGAGTTATTCTGCAACAGCAGATAAGACATAGAAACTATAAACTTGTGTGTGTGTGTGAGTGCATGTTTTTGTTATTTTGTTTTTTTTAATCATTTAGGGGCATTATATCAGCTCTTCAAAAGTCAGGGTCTTAAGATATGTGCGAAACCTGAAGCTTCTTGTGTGTGTGTGTGTGTGTGTGTGTGTGTGTGTGTGTGTGTGTGTGTGTGTGTGCGCGCGCACGCTTGCGCGCTTTATTTTAAATTAAAAAAAAACAAACTTACTCTGGTCCGTTAGCGTTGTATTCTTCACATCCCACTGATCACACATTACATTCCACTCCACATTAAAACGTCACTCTTCACAAGAAATGAGACAGAGATTAATGGTCACAGAGAACCAACAGAGCACACACATCAGAATACACACACATACTGGCGCACACACACACGTACTGGCGCACACACACACATACTGGCGCACACACACACACATACTGGCGCACACACACATACTGGCGCACACACACATACACATACTGGCACACACACACAAAAACTACTGGCACAAGTTTTTTTTTTTTCTTTTCTATTTTTTTTTTCTTTCCCAGGATGACAGTTCGGAATAGTTTCACACAAACAGCATTTAGATCATCCGTCGCAGCAAAGCGTTGATCTTGTCGTCCCTGCAACACACACACACACACACACCAACACCGTGTTAAAAAAACAGAACTATAAAATGACAAGCAAATGCTACAGAAGTGTGTGTGTGTGTGTGTGTGTGTGTGCGTG
Organism: Stramonita haemastoma; assembly: GCA_030674155.1. Classification (NCBI taxonomy): domain Eukaryota; kingdom Metazoa; phylum Mollusca; class Gastropoda; order Neogastropoda; family Muricidae; genus Stramonita; species Stramonita haemastoma. The sequence goes on along the minus strand of CM060350.1, from coordinate 20,530,162 downwards.
TGTGCGTGCGTGCGTGTGTGTGTGTGTGTACATTCGAATTTGCTATTTTCTAAAACAATTGTCATTGATTGCTTGTGTGCTGTATAGGTTTAACGCAAGCGCTTTCATTTGTTTTTGCAAGATATAGCGCTACAAAAATTCCATGTATTATTATTATTAGAAGTGAACATTTCATTTCATGACCATGAAGGCCATTATCAGTGCAACACCTTATTCAATTTCAGCAGCTCCTATATACCAACATCAACCAATCTTTTCAACCATCCAATACTGTCAATCTAACCCCCCAAAAAAACAACAACAACCCAACAACACACAATGGAAAAATTGGGTGAAGTTGCTTTTCTGGCGACATGCTTGCTATGAGAACACCTCAAATTTCATGCAGCAAAAACTGCAATGACTAACTGTGGTACACAAAACTACAGAACATAAAGACTTGTATAAAAAAAAAACCCACACACACAAAGACTTGTATAAAACAAAAACCCCCATTAAAATCCCTCATAGGGATGCAAGGGACCTGTCACTGTTTAGTTTAAGTAGTACCCCCTTCTGGAAAATCTGTGCTAGGAATTTTCTATCCCTCTCTGTTTCTGCCTTGTCTACCTGTAACCACCTTCTTGGTCCATTCTCCTGCCCCCTTTTTTTTGGTCCAAATAAACATAATTCTGTCTTATGCCGAAGTTGCTGGACAGGACTTGTAAGACGCTTTACAGCAGCGCAAGGCATTTTCACTCATACAACAGACAAGAAATAGTTGCTGAGTGTGCTGACCCCCTCCCCCCCTCAAACGAGAGACCACAGCTGTCAGTCTCCCCTCCCTCCCCCATCCCCCTCACAGCTGTCTGTCAGTTTCCCCCACTTTCAGCTCCTCTCAGAGGCTAATTATTTCATCCTAACACAGCCTTGATGGGGCCAGCTGGCGGCAATTATTGCAGGAACTAATGGCACTTTGGACTTGGTAAAAAGGAAAGGGCTCATTTCTGTACCAGGCCTTGGACCCTCAACAGAGTTTTTATTTATTATTATTTTTTAAAATTTTATTTTCATGGTTGTTTTTAAAATCCCCCCCCCCCCCCCCCTCAACAGAGTTATGCTGGATTCGCACGCTGTGACCCAGAGAAAAACAAAAAGCCAGAGCCGAGGTGGGACTGACCTGAAGCCGAAGTCGCCGCCGTCGTTGAAGTGGTTGTACTTCCTCCTCCAGCCGCCGTTGGGCGTGTTGAGCTTGAAGGGCCAAGGAAGTTGGAGGCCGCCTTGAAGTTGGGGCCCACAGTGAACACCTCGTGAATCAGGTCCTCCATGCACACCATGTCTTGGCTGCCTGCAACACATTAACACACACCTGTAAACATTTAACACACACACCTGTTAACATTTAACACACACACCTGTTAACATTTAACACACACACACCATGTCTTTGCTGCCTGTAAAGCACACACACACACACCATGTCTTTGCTGCCTGTAAAACACACTCACACATGTCTTTGCTGCCTGTAAAACACACACACACACCATGTCTTTGCTGCCTGTAAAACAACACACACACACACACCATGTCTTTGCTGCCTGTAAAACACACACACACCCATGTCTTTGCTGCCTGTAAAACACACACACACACACACACCATGTCTTTGCTGCCTGTAAAACACACACACACACACACCATGTCTTGGCTGCCTGCAAACACATTAACACACACCTGTAAACATTTAACACACACCTGTTACATTAACAACACACCTGTTAACATTTAACACACACACACCATGTCTTTGCTGCCTGTAAAGCACACACACACACACCATGTCTTTGCTGCCTGTAAAACACACTCACACCATGTCTTTGCTGCCTGTAAAACACACACACACACCATGTCTTTGCTGCCTGTAAAACAACACACACACACACACACCATGTCTTTGCTGCCTGTAAAACACACACAAACACCATGTCTTTGCTGCCTGTAAAACACACACACACACACACACCATGTCTTTGCTGCCTGTAAAACACACACACACACACACCATGTCTTTGCTGCCTGTAAAACACAAACACACCATGTCTCTGCTGCCTGCAAACATTTCACACACACACACACCGTCAATCACCACCCATAATGAACTTATCCCGCATCAGTCAGTCCATGGCTAAAATTAGCGTGCCCCTTTCTTGTACCGTGCTCACCCCCCCCCCCCCCCCCCCCAGTCAAGTTAAGCAGCATTGACCAAGAAACGCATCCCCCCCCCCCCCCCCAAACCATAATTTTGATAAATGAAGGTTCAGAGAAAAGCAGTAGGAACAACATTTATTTTCATAAGCAAAGGCAGCTATCAATGCCTACAGTCACTGCAGCAGCAATACCTATCTGTGCTTATTGCAAGAAACGCAAAAAATCTCTTCTAAAAAATTGACAGTTCAAAGAAAAAACCGAATGAACTACATTAACTTAATAAACTAAACGGCACCACATCAATCATTAACAGCGCACATCGATCATTGACAAATGGCACATCAATCATCGACAAACGGCACATCATTCATCGCAAACGGCACATTGATCATCGCAAACGGCACATTGATCATCGACAAACGGCACATGGATCGTCGACAAACAGCACATGGATCATCAACAAACAGCACATGGATCGTCAACAAACAGCACATGGACCATCAACAGCGGCAATCAATCATGGACAAAGGGCAGGTGAAGGTGGGAGGGTGGGTCACTTACGGAGCTGCTTCTCCACAATGGCGTTGTCAGTCAGGGGGATGCGCTGATGGTTCACCTTGCCGTAGCCACGCTTGTACACCAGCTCCCGCACAGTCTTCAGGTTGGGCACACTACACACACCAACACATAATAAATAAATAATAATAATGATGCTCAACCTCCACACACCAACACAAAATGATAATAATAATGCTTAATCTCCACACACCACCACATAAATAAATAATAATGATAATGTTCAACCTCCACACACCACCACATAATAACAATAATGATTATGCTCAACCTCCACACACCATAATGCCCAACCTCCATATCACAATATAATGATAATAATAATGCCAACCTCCACACACAACAACAACGCCTTACCTCCACACATCACCATATAATAACGACCATCCTCCATACACCATCACATAATAATGTATGGAATTTATAAAGCGCTAAATCTTGTAAAGTTTTATAACCCGCTTTAAAACATCAACGGTTTTCTTTCATTAACCACAAATTTCCTCACTGATGTGATGAAACGGTAACATATTTTTCGGTCAACATACACCTCTAGGTCAAAGCAGATTTCTTGGTGTTGAAATCTGGATTTGAGGTAGAGAGGAAGAGAGAGAGAGGAGGGGAGAGAGAGAGAGAGAGAGAGAGAGAGAGAGAGAGAGAGAGAGAGAGAGAGAGAGAGGGAGGAGAGGGAGGGAAGGGGGGTGTGGGGGTTAATGGCACAGCAGTTTCACCTGTGTGTCTTGTTTCCCTATGAGAGAAGCACTTTACCATGCAGTTGCTCAGAACTTCAGTTGTAATCAAAAATGAGTGTTCATACGAACGAGACTACAATGCTCATCACAGCAAACATGCATCATAGCTGGGCATATCCTCCTCCTCTCTGTTGGTAGCTTTTGCGACGATGTGACCAAGTGGGTTGTTTCAACTTTTTTTTTTTTTTTTTTTTTACACGGTTTTAAGTATGTGTGTGTTTATAAAATATGTTAAAGTTTGCATCATCTGTAGTTTTTTTTTCCTTTTCTGTCCTTTTTTCCATCCATATAAAGAACAAATCCTATAGAAACCATTTAAGAAAACAAAACAAGCAGCTTCTTTCAAAATTCTACATTGCCATCACCATACAAAAAAAAAAAAAAAAAATCCTTTCTCTTATTTAACTGGAGTTGATCTTGGCTACCAATTTTCCCCTCTTTTTAAGAATATATCTTAAACTGTTAAAATGGAATCAACTGCAGCTATCCGGTCAATTTTCTTTTCTCCATCCAGCATCTTAAGCATTTTGCCTCTGCATTCTATGTGGTATGCAGAATAACAAAAACAGTACATCTATTCCATGCAAAGATTTAATGAAGAAAAACTGACACCCAGGACAAAACTCACGGTCTAGAAAATGGAGAAAGAAAAACAACACCTTCAGACATGATGACCAAGTCATCTGCAAACTCTCCAGTTTCCAACTGGGGATCTATCCCCAAAGTCGGAATGCAGCTACCTTGATTAAGAGTGGGTAAAAACAGATGCAGCCGCCGCTGTAGTCTAGTGGTTAGGGCGTTGGACTCGTAATCTAAAGGTTGTGGGTTCGACCCCAGCTTTCAGCTATGGTGTTGTGCCCTTGGAAAAGGCACTTTACGATTATTTTCTCACCCCACCCAGGTGTAAAAGGTTACCAACCTTGTGTTGGGGGTGAACCCTGCGATAGACTGGCGTCCTATCCAGGGGGGAGTCTATGACTCTCAAGTCGCTTAACGCCACAGAAACCGGGATAAGCATCGGCCTGATGAGCCTTAGGCTCGGGACAGACTTTAACTTAACTAAAAACAGATGCACAAAAATGTCTCCAATGCTGAACCTTGGAGCTCTAGCAGAAAAATTACCCCCCAAAACCCCAACCGAACCCCCCCCCCCCCCCCCCAAAAAGGGCGGGGGAGAGATATCTTACTGCCTGATCACAGTACAGTGGGCCTTACAGGTCCTAGCCAGGGCATCGTGTCAATGTCTAACAGTCAGCATGGTTAGCTTTTACCATGCAGTTGCTCAGAACATCAGTTGTAATCAGAAATGAGTGTTCATACGAACGAGACTACAATGCTCATCACAGCAAACACACATCATGGCTGGGATATCTCACTTCCCCTCCCCTCCCTTCTCTGTTGTAGCTTTCGTGATAATGTAACCAAGTTGGTGTGTGTGTGTGTGTGTGTGTGTGTGTGTGGTGTGTGTGTGTGTGTGTGTGTGTGTTCTTTTATATCGAGGATATTTTGTGTGTGTGTGTGTGTGTGTGTGTGTGTGTGTGTGTGTGTGTGTGTGTGTGTGATATTTGTTACAATTTGCATTGTCTAGTTCTTTCCTCCACCCATATAAAAATGCTTATGTTCTTAACCGTGAATATATCCAACAACTAAAAACACAATAAAAACAAAGCAGCTTCCTTCACAATCAATTATACATTACCATCACCACATAAAAACCCCCCAAACTTTTCTCACAAATAAACTGGAGTTGAACTAAGTTCTCCCCCCCCCCCCCCCCCCCCCCCACCGATTTTGCTAAGACTGCTTCCAATTCTGATGTCTGGAAAAAAAACCCTCTTTCTTGCATGTGCTTGCTCAGGACATTGATATGTTGTAATCAGAAATGAATGTTCATACGAACGAGACAAATCATCATCACAGCAAGACACACGGACGTTTTCTCTTCACCTTCCTTTAACTCTCCATAATTTCCTTTAAATCATTTGTCTGTCTGTCCCGTCATCCGCACAGCTGAACAATAAATGTGAACTGTATTACGACTTTGATATTCCCCCCAGAAACCTCTGAACATATCTGCATAGTGTTGATTACTTTGATATTGATTTTTTTCTTTGTCCCACTTGATCTTTTTTAGGCCTGTATGTATAGGATTTCACCATGCTTGTTAGTGGACTATCACTTAAATGTAGGCGGTGAAATGGGACTTTCAGTGGGCTCCAGCTCTCAAGTGCCCCCCCCCCCCCCCCCCCCCCATTTAATTATTTTTTTATATAAAGTACTCATGTTTGTGACAGCTCTGACAAAAAAACAAACGGTGAGCATAAATGAATTTTTTTTTTTTTTTAATTGAGAGAAAGAAGAGAGAGAGAGAGAGAGAGAGAGAGAGAGAGAGAGAGAGAGAGAGAGAGAGAGAGAGAGAGAGAGAGACAGACAGAGAGAGAGACAGACAGAGAGAGAGAGAAAGCCAAGCTCAAAAAATACCACAATCAATCACAGATTGTCATTAATAATACGAGTTGTCATCATTGCTTGGCAAGAAAATGTCTACTGATTGATCAGAGTGAAGATTTAAAAATAAAAAAAAATTAAAAAAAAGATCACTAAAAACTGAACCACTACAAAAAGAAGAAGAAAAAAACCAGATCACTAAAAACTGAACCACTATATACACTTCCTCCACAACTATCTCAGTGAACTGACCACTGCTGCATGATCAATCATGTTTCTATTGATCAACAAACATGGCGTAAGCTTTATTTCTTTTGCTTTAAAAATGTTTTGAAAAACACCCATCCCCACATCTTGGCCACCTATTACACTGCAAAATTTGTCTATTTCTTATTCATTAATCTCTCATTTTATGATGTTCATCTGGAGCCAAGCATTTCAATTTGCAATAACTTTTCACTGAATTGCCCCATTTTCTTCTTTTCTATCCTTTTAATTGATAGCTTATCATTATTACGTTTTTTATTTATTACAGACGAATTAACGTGTTGATAATATCCAAAAATTGATCTCCAGTACAATGCGACTCATATTGTGGAAAGCTGAATATGCTAATGCTCAGAGAACAAAGCCCTAAAGCCAAAACAGTCACCTACAATCAGGACCATGAATGAGCTGACAGGACTCTCCGTGTGCGTGCTCAGAACATTTCGTTGTAATCAACAATGATTCATACGAACGAGACTACAATGCTCATCATAGCAAGAACAAACTGAGTCGAAACATATGTCACAACGCTTCAGTAATGAACTTTTTGTGCACACGGTAAGGCCTGTTCCACTTTTCGGAAGAGTAGGCCATTGTGTGCAGAGGGAACATGACAAAATTAACAAAACCACACACACACACGAGGATGGGATGTAAAAAAAATGTAAGTACTTAATCCATTATTCTTGGGGGGAAAAAAACATAAAACCCCCTCAATTATGACTATTTATCAAGAGACTAGACTGACAAGATAGCACTGCATATAACTGGACTTGTTTGGTGTGTGTGTGTGTTTAGGGTATTTTTGTTCTTTTTTTTCAGGAGGGGATGGAGAGGAGTATAAAACCCTTTGGGAAAAATGTGAAATTTTGCTACATACAAGTAAGGAGACACAACAGTGTGCCTCTAAATAAACCAACTTGTATTATATATTAAAAAAAAAACAACTATGAAAATCGTTCAACAATCTTGATTCAGAGGGAAAAAAAATTATTCACTTACTATGAATTACTCTTATATTGAGTTTTCTCAACTTTGAATTAAAAAAAAAGAAGATTTACTGTTGAATTTATTAGTGTTCCCCTCTTGGAGCCTAGTTACCAAACAGATTCCTGTGAAAAAAAACAACAAAAAACTCCTACTAAACAAAGACAGAGAAAAATACGTACATAGAAAAAAAAAATAAAGAGAAACGAGGACAATATCTAAAACTGAATATAAAATCAAGGAAAAAAAAAGATACAGAAAGCCAAGCTAAAAAAAATACCACAATCAATCACAGCAAATGGAATTTAAATTCAAGGAAAAAAAAATATACAGAAAGCCAAGCTCAAAAAATACCACAATCAATCACAGATTGTCATTAATAATAAGAGTTGTCATCATTGCTTGGCAAGAAAATGTCTACCGACTTTTCATAGCAAAACACACATAGTAAATTATTTGCAGTAATTCACAGAAAATTACTTGCAGTAATTCACAGTAAATTATTTGAACTATATAATATATCCAATCCCATTTATAAAATTTTTAAAGAAAAACATTCTCAACCCCCCTTGAAAAAAAAATGCAGGCAGAAGGGACAGGCAGGAGTGTTTAGAAACACACGTGACAGGATTCAGGTGTTCCATCAATTTTAACACACACACGTGACAGGATTCAGGTGTTTTGTCACTTCACACACACACACACACACACACACAGAGGACAGGATTGAGGATTCAGGTGTGGACTGACCCCCAGGTGATGTAGGGCTCAGCAATCTTCAGCATGTTGAGGGTGGCCTTGTTCAGCTTGACGAACACGCCATTGTTGATCTGACGCAGACGGAACAGCTGCAGCACCTTGCGGGGTCGGGGGTGAACGCCGTTGATACTGCACACACACACACATCAGAACAACAGTTGATGCTGCACATGCACACACACACCAGAACAGTTGATACTGCACACACACATTACATACATCAGAACTACAGTTGATACTGCACACACACACACAGAGCTCTTAGCAAAGCTTGTTCACACACACACACACATCACAACAATAGTTGATACTGCACACACACTATTCTTAGCAAGGCTTGTTCACACCACATCACAACAATGCTGCAAACACACACACCTCTAGCAAAGGCTTGTCCACACACACACATCACAACTACAGTTAACACATAAGCCTTCCCTGCAAATGAATCGATAGTTGCACCACTTAATTATGGAAATCAAACCTGAAATCCATGGTTAACGCACTGGATTGGATTTTGGGGGAAAATCTTTTCAAAATGGAAAAAAAAAAGTTGACAAATATGGGTGCTGTCTGGAAGTGTTGTCTAATACTACCACCACATGGGCAATCATGCTGCTGCCAGAAGGTAGGCACATGACATCACACGAACACCATCTGGACAACGAGAAGCAAAGCGTGTATCCGCATCAATAACATCCCAGAACACAGAGAAAGCTCAGGGATGGAATAGGACAGCGGACATTTTCTGTAGCAAGTGTAGAAATTGGACCTGTCTATTATTGTCAGACAAGCACAGAGTGTTACTTGCTTTCAGTAACAAGGCATCCTCCACAACTGACAGCTGGCCAAACAGTAGAGAGAGCGAAGATGAATCACTACACTAACAGTAGAGAGAGTGAAGATGATTGATCACTTCAATGAAGAGAAAAGCCTAAAGAGGCAACTAGAGAACTGTCCCTGACAAAATTCTGTACACTAAAGCCACTCCTCATGGAGACACAAATACACACCGACTGGAAAAAAAAGCAAAATGGGTGGTACTGCTTTTCTGGCAAAGCACTCTTCAAGGGAGAGCAGCCCAAATTTCTTGCTGAGAAATCAGCAAAGACTGAAAATGGTTTTCCTTTTCTTTGAAAAACCTGCAATGTTGACCTTATCCATATGCCGACTGCATGAAAAAAAAAAAGATTCCGCCACAAACTGAATCCACAGCTTCTCTGTGAAATGTATGAACAACAAAACAATTGATGTGTTTAGTCTTTGAAATGAGGAAATCGTATTTCCTACCAAAAAAAAATTCAAACCAAGTGCACATGCAATGTACAGAAGCATAAAAATGTGAATCCTCAAGCACTCATTCACACTGTTTGAAGGGGGAAAAGACAAAACACACTAACAACAGCATGTAGTACAAGAAGCAAAGCTTGTATCCGCATCAATAACATCCCAGAACACGGAAAAAGCTCAGGGAAGGAATAGGACAGCGGACATTTTCTATAGCAAGCGTAGAAATTGGACTTGTCTATTATCAGACAAGCACAGAGTGTTACTTGCATCACCCTACTGCAGTATTAGATGCTATTTCAATGAATTTTTTTTTATAACACGTGCATGCACACACACACACACACAAACACAAGAGCTAAATCAGCACAAAAACCAGCCAACCTAAGCAGGTCAATATGAAATTTAGATGCTCTGTCCTGCCCAGTCTTTCGTCAAATTGCAAAACTCCAATTTGAAAATGAAAAGTAGGCAACAATCTATGCAGGAAATGCAAAACAAACATTTAAACACAGGTAAATCCACACTGGAGTTCTGCCAAGCTCAGTTCATGGAGGAGGGAATGCTCGCATACTCAAAAATGGGTGGGAACAGATGACAATTACAAAACTGCATACACACGGGGACTGGATGTAAAAAAGCACACAAGTACTTATTGAAAATAATTCAATTATCCTTGATATAAAAGAATACATAAATAAAATAAATTAAAAAATCCAATCTCTTGAGCCCTTGTCGAGGAGTGGAGGAAAAAAAAGAAGATTAAAAAAAACAACAAAAAACTTCCGAGTCGACTACACCAAAGCCATGTACACATGCGCACTCACCCGCGGATCCTGAGGACGAAAGCCAGCTTGGGCTCTGGCTCCACATAGTAGTTGCTGTTTTTGCGAGCCTGGCGCTTCAGACGCAGCAGGTCGCTCTCGCGCGCCTTGTATTCCCGCGCATACTTTGCCGCACGCTTGATGATCAGTGTCTTCTTGGTCTGCTGCTCCTGTTCACATTCACCACAGGCAACTTCAAATCAAATCATCAAATTTTTATGTCCAGATGGTGCGTTGAATAAGCATTAATTTGCTTTTTTTTCATCAAGCCATCTCTCTATAAAAAAAATAAAATGAAAATTTTATTAATCAACTATCTGCATGTGTTTTTAAACAACAAATCACATGAAATATGATAGAAAAAAAAAAGCATTGTTACAAGAAAACTATGGATGCTCATTTATTTTATTTTTTATTTCTTCTTTTATATCTAGGATAATAGAATAAACACTCGTGTACTTGTGTATGCAGTTTTGTAAACCTTATCTGCACTTAAGATCATACTGTTGCTTTTTCTAGCAAGTCAAACAGTTCTGTATGTTTACCTATGAATATGGGGAAAGCTTTTATGACTGGATCGTTTGACAGCTTGTATTTCTATTTGCAGTTCAATTTTTTTTTTTTGGGGGGGGGGGGGGGGTCGACAAACGTACACTGGTTTCACAACAGTTTTGTGAGAAATATTTATGTGACACAAACATTCAGCACTTTTCCAATTTGTTCCACAATAACAATTTTTTAGCGTTGCACCTCTTGCCTCATACAAAAGTAATGAAGCTCCTTGTCTAGTGCCAGGTGGGGTTTTTTGTTTTATGTTTTTGATGAACTGAGGACTGTAGTAGCAAACAAAAATAGTGCAAAAAAAGTTATAAATGAGTCATTCTTTGCTTTTGGTCACTAAAAGAGGTCCTAGGACCTCAAATTTCAAAATCATCGGATGGATTTTAAAGTGGGCAGTTTAAGTACATCAAGGAAAGGAGAATTAGCTGCAGAAAAAATAAAATTGATGGCATAACCCGCTTTTCTGTTATTTCTCATCGAAGGTGATGGGTGTCAAAATGTAACCATGTTACACTGCTACACCAATTTATCCATAATGTCTCTGATTTTAATGAAATGACAATATACATTGGCTTACCTGTTAGTAATACATGTTAGTAGTACTGACAAGAAAGATTTATGATATTGGAGGTTTATGTGCATTTTGAGCTAATGAAGATTTTTGCGACACCGTAACACAGTTACACCTTAACCAAAACAGTTTTTTAAAAAGAGTTGTAAAATAGAATATTTACTATTACCATGTTATATATTTGTTTACTAGCTTTTTAAGTAAAATGCACAGTGCTAAAAGTACTGAGAACAATTTTGCAGTAAATAAATCAAAATAAACTTAAAACATAACTGTGTTACACAAGACACGAACACAGAAACAAAGAGCACAACATCAAGGAAACCTTGATAATTTTATTGAAACAGTTAACTTGTCTCATTCTTTTGCTCACAAAAGCTTTTAACTCATTCAGGCACCTCAAGTCAAAGTTTCAATGTTTAATTCAACTGTTAGAAGGTTGTTGTTTTTGTTTTTATTCTAAAATAAATGATCTGATGCACTGCGTTTCACGCTACACGACGAAGTACCAGGAATTTGTGTCAGTTGCTCAGCACTGCTGATATCATTTTTCTTACTCATTTCATGTTTCATATTCATAAAACAGGTGTTACTCTCAAATAACAAAGAACAAAACAAAAAAATGCATTGCATCCTGGAAAAAAAGTATGATCATTCAACAAACTGAACTGCGTTACACGTGACACTGCACGGAATCAAAGTTTTTTCAAACATGTGGACAAATCTTCCTTCACTTCACATCATAAAGTGAATATAAGTTATTAAGAAACATTATTCATGCTGGTAATTGCTATTAAGTTGGATTACATGCTGATTTTACTACTAAATTGACAATTGACTTCTGACCCGTAACTGCGTTACGCTATGAAAATGAGTGTGACACGATACAAACTATTAAGTCATTCTCGCCTCCTTCTGGGAATTTCTGCTTGAAATGTCATGAGTCCATGCTGTCTGGTGAATGAATTTAGCAGACATTCACTGGTAATTGTTGCTGGTGTCATTTGCCAAGTACGGGATTTTGAAAATTCAGGCATAACTGTGTTACATTTCGACACGAAAACTTCAAAATTGTATCGAGGATGTGTTTAAACATTCTTACGTTAATAAATGCCTTTAATCATCTCATTATGATGAACTTTAAGCATTTCCATGACCATCTTTAGCCAAGTGATCACTACGGCAAAGCAGACGATCCAAAGTTTTCGTCGGGCTCTGTTACGCGACTCGTAACGCAGTAACGGCTTACTTTGGACGTCTAAATATAAAAGTTGAAAAGTTAAGTGCAATATTTTTGTACAGGATAATGTTGAACAATGTATTCTTTTGTTAGTAAAAAAGAAAATATAAGGTTTATTTGCACTGAAGACTTGTAAACTGCTTATGTTGAACACTGCATATGCCTGTCCCCTTTTCAGGTGCTATTTTTGGACTGTTTTTTCCCATTGGATTGCAATTTCTCAAAAACAGGCCAAACAAACAAATATCCCTTGATACTGTAATTTCTTTAACCATATTAGGATGTTTTTATTCATATTGCATTGAAAAGAAACAACTCTTATGAAAATAAAATCCATCTATTGTAGATCACCCCAAATAGTGACCAAGAGCAAAGAATGACTCATATAGGAAAACAAAAATCAGGGGTATTTTTTTTTAAAATTTATTTATTATTTATTTTTTTAATAGAAATTTCATTTCTTTTTGGGGTTTCATTATTAGGAAAATGAGCATTCTGAACCTGGGCATATTTTTCAATTAATTGCAAATATATCTGTTCTGGCACTCCCAGACAGTTCAAATCACACTTCATGATTTCAGACATACAGCATGTCAAACAAAACTTTGAGGTATTTTCTTAACCATCTAGGTGTTGTTGGAAGCCCATTTCAATATGAAAATATTCCTTGTTATCATAATGTTTTACATGGGTTAAACACTAGGAAAACATAAAATTTGTGAATCACAATGCAAGTTCTTGAAAACAAGCCATGTCAAAACAGTTGCAACAAATTGAGCAGTTTGGGTGATATTTTTTTTAATGATTTTTTTCTAAAAGCAAACAATACTGTGATTCTTGTTGAATGTACCTCTATCAAGTTATCAGAAAACACAAGAAACAAAACACCAATTTAATAAGTTTAGGCATGATTAAAGCAGGAAGCTACACCAGCACAAACTGATTTTAATGATAATTTTGAAGAAGAATCTTTTTTGACAGCAACAAATACAAAAGACTGTCCACTCCAGGTGCATCCATACCACACCTTCCACAAATTCAACAGTGAAGGGTTCGCTAAGCCACTTACCTTCTTTTTCTTTGCTGCAAGTTTTGCAGCTTTAGCTTTGGCTGAAGCCTTAGCCTTCTTCTGTTTGAGGACAGACTCTGGCACCTTGGGTACCTTCTTCTCCTTCTTTCTGTAACATTTATACACAACCAAGTTAAATCAGACTTTCGAAAGGTGTCATTCAAAATTGTCATCGCACTGTTTTTCCCCCTACAATCTATTTCCGATCGAAGTATGCCTTACGATTCAAAAGATACGTAACAAACTGTAAATCAGGCCTTATTATTTGGCCGCTACACTGAAAGATCATTTTTAACGTCAATCACACCCTACGTTGCAACCTATCTTTCCAATAAAATTTTTAAAAATTAATTCTAACTTGCACTGTCAAACAATTTGTCCATGCCGAGATGCATCGTTTCGACAATTCATTTATCTAATACTTGCTAGTCTGGAGAATGTACATCATTTCTGTTGTTGCTAATTATTAACTTAACAATTGATCTATGCCATATGTAAGTTTCATCATATAATAACGGAAAAGTTCCCCGATGAAAAAAGATAAAGTGTGAAAAGTGTATACTAACGTGTCAGCCATTTCGATGAAAGTACTAGAGAGACCGGAGCCGGAAGTGAACTGCTTTCCCGTTTCTTCAGGCGTAGGTTTAAGTTCAGATCTGCAAAAGCAAGCCGAACCCTTTATCGACCTTCCGGAGATCAATAATTTTATTGTTTTTGTGATTATTTTTACGTCCAAGCGAGATTTCCGATTTAGGGACTGATTTCGCGATCAATTTTTAAAAGAAAACATCGTAAATGAGTAAATATATAAACAAGCAGACAGATAAGCAAATAAATAAACACATCAATAAATCAAACTGCTTTTAAGTATAGAATTCAGAGAGGGTTAGGCTACTACACATTTTACTTTCGCTTCAGAATCGATCACAGATAGGCTAAACACACTTATTCTACACTCTCACACTGTTTATGATGATGATGATGATGATGATGATGATGATGATGCTGCTGCTGCTGCTGCTGCTGCTGCTGTTGATTATTTTTAATTTTATTTTTTATTATATTGTTGTTGTTGTTATTGTTGTTGTTGTTATTATTATTATTATTATTATTATTATTATAATAATAATAATAATAATAATAATAATAATAATAATAATAATAATATTTGTAGTAGTAGTAGTAGTAGTAGTAGTAGTAGTAGTAGTAGTAGTAGTAGTAGTAGTAGCAGTAGTAGTAGTAGTCGTAGTAGTAGTAGCAGCAGCAGCAGCAGCAGCAGCAGTAGTGGTAGTAGTAATGGTGGTACCATCATTATTATTATAAGTAGTAGAAGTATTAGTATTAGAATCATTATTGTTGTTATCATTATTATCATGATCATGATCATGATCATCATCATCACCACTATCATTATTACCATTATCGTTATCATTACCCAACTCTCATATAACTGAATTTCTTAAAAGGTTATGTTCTGATTAACCAAGTGTACATAATAGCTTTTTTTCTTTCTCTTTTTTTTCCTTTTCTTCTTTGATCTGGCCCTACCCTGATTTTGCTGTTATCTGACCCAGCAGCATGTACGCTACACCACAGAGCATTATTAATTTCTCATGCATTTATTCTTTTATGTCGAGGATAATGGAATAAGCACACGTATGTTTTCTCACATCCAGTCCCCGTGCATATGCAGTTTTGTACACTTTGTCATCTGTTCCCACTGGCACACTATGGTCTATTCTTTCGAAAGACTGAACAGGATTTAATGTGTGCGCAAGATGTTCTGCGTGCGTTCGCACACGGGGTCTCGGTTTATAGTCTGATCTCAAGGACTTTTGGGGGGGAGTGGAGTCAGCACTGATGTCAACTCCAGAGGAAAAATCCCCTCGAATGGAATTCGAACCCGGGTTGACAGATTGTGAGCATAATGTTCTAACCACTAAGTTATCCCGTCATGTGGTGTGTTTTTTTTCCCAGCAAGAGTAGGGGGTGGGAGGTATTTGATTAATGATACAATCCAACTGATTGGGAACTCCTATACAAATAACTATTACTTTTCAGTACTGTATCACATACTGTTCAGGCCTGGCAAAGATCAATTCCTTCTTTCTTTCTTTCTTTGTTTTTTACATTGTTTGTTTGCTGTGTTTTGTTTGTGATGGTTATTGAGTTAACGTTTACAGCATGTGCAATTACAACTTGGAGTATTTCTTATTGTGTTTAGGCATTTTCGTTGTAGTTGAAGTGTTTTATCTTAGTATAGGCCTACTACTTTAAGTCACGGCAGATTTCTCTGCATGAAATTTTGGCTGCTCTTCTTAGGGAGAGCACATCGCCACATGAGCAGCGCCACCAATTATTTTTGTTCTCTTGTTGTCTGTGCCGCCGCGGTAGTCTAGTGGTTAGGGCGTTGGACTCGTAATCTAAAGGTTGCGGGTTCGATCCCAGCTTTCGGCTATGGCGTTGTGCTCTTGGAAAAGGCACTTTACGGCTATTTTCTCACCCCATCCAGGTGTCAAAGGGGTACCAACCTTGTGTTGGGGGTTAACCCTGCGATAGACTGGCGTCCTATCCAGGGGGGAGTCTATGACTCTCAGTCGCTTAACGCCACAGAAACCGGGATAAGCACCGGCCTGATGAGCCTTAGGCTCGAGACAGACTTTAACTAACTTAACTAACTTGTCTGTATTTGTATTTCTTTCCCTGTTAGAATGGATTTTTGTTTGTTTGTTTCAACAGAACTTAGAGAGAGAGAGAGAGAGAGAGAGAGAGAGAGAGAGAGAGAGAGAGAGAGAGAGAGAGAGAGAGAAGAGAGAGAGAGAGAGAGAGAGAGAGAGAGAGAGAGAGAGAGAGAGAGAGAGAGGAGAGAGAGAGAGAGAGAGAGAGAGAGAAGAGAGAAGAGAGAGAGAGAGAGAGAGAGAGAGAACTCGAATGTTTTATTGAGGAAATATGGATAAGCCAGAGGCTTCTTTACACCAGGTCCTCAATAAAAAACAAAAAAACAAACAAACAAAATACCCAAAAAACCCCACCAACAACAAAAGAGAGAGAGAGAGAGAGAGAGAGAGAGAGAGAGAGAGAGAGAGAGAGAGAGAGAGAGAGAGAGAGAGAGAGGAGGGAGACACAGAGACAGAGAGAGAGAGACAGACAGACAGAGACAGAGAGAGAGACAGACAGAGAGAGAGAGAGACAGAGAGAGAGAGAGAGAGAGAGAGAGAGAGAGAGAGATTGATTGATTTTATTTTTTTATATCGAGGATAATGGAATAAGCACTCTTGTGCTTTTTTTACATCCAGTCCCCGTGTGTATGCAGTTTTGTAAATGTCATCTGTTCCACCGGCACACGATGGCCTACTCTTACGAAAAGCAGAACAGGATTTAATGTGTGCGCAAGATGTTCTGCGTGTGTTCACACACTGGGCCTCGGTTTAAAGTCTCATCCGAAAGACTTTTGGGGAGAATGGAGTCAGCACTGATGTTAACTCCAGGAGAAAAATCTCCTTGACTGGAATCGAACCCAGGTCGTCAAATTGCCAGCGCAATGTTCTGACCACTAGACTTTCTGTCCCCCCGGACGAGAGAGAGAGAGAGAGAGAGAGAGAGAGAGAGAGAGAGAGAGAGAGAGAGAGAGAGAGAGAGAGAGAGAGAGAGAGAGAACAGACAGACAGACAGACAGACAGACAGACACAAACAGACAGACAGACAGACAGACAGACAGACACACAGACAGACAGAGATGATCACAGTCCATCCTTCACTCATCACATAATTTTGATCAAATATAAATTTATTGGTGAATATACAAAATGATAACCATAAGATTACTACATAACACCGAGGAACAAAAATGAAAACGACATCTAGTGATATGTCTCCAATGTTTAAAAAGGTGATTACATAGCAGCAAAGACATGTGCATGCTGGCAAGGTGAAGAAAGTGAAAAGAGAGAGAGAGAGAGAGAGAGAGAGAGAGAGAGAGAGAGAGAGAGAGAGAGAGAGAGAGAGAGAGAGAGAGAGAGAGGGTGTGTGTGTGTGTGTGTGTGTGTGTGTGTGTGTGTGTGTGTGTGTGTGTGTGTGTGGTGTGTGTGTGTGTAAGAGTGTGTGTGTGTGTGTGTGTGTGTGTGTGTGTGTGTGTGTGTGTGTGTGTGTGTGTGTGTGTGTGTGTAAGAGTGTGTGTGTGTGTTCTTCAGTTTAATGTCTATTCACATTAAGTGATTTTAGATCCCCCAAAAAACAAAAACAAAACAAAACAAAACAAAAAAAACAACAACAACCGTGAACAAGAAAAATTGAACAATAGCTAAAACCAATGCCAGATAACAAAGTTAAAATATAAAACTAACTTTTACAAACTATAAATATTGAATTATCAGACTTCTTATTAGCGCTAACAGAATGTCCAACAATAGCGATGGTTCAGACAATTGGTCCAGTGATAGATTAGCCTAGTGATAGATTAGTGTGAGTGTGTGTGTGTGTGTGTGTGTGTGTGCGCACGTGTGTGCGTGTGCTCGTGTGCACATGCATGTGTATGTTGTGTGCATGCACATGAGTTTGGTATGATTACGTGATTCTCATATGTTTTTGATCCCAAGACTACATCACCATTTAATCAAATCATCATGATCACAAATTTCCTGCTTGCTTAAGTAAGTTCTAACAGAAAAAAAAACTGATACAAAATGTTGATCCAATAATAACCATAATACATTTTGGATTTTGGATTAGGTGCAATCCAAAGACTGGGGTTGATGTGTCATGGAGAGATGGGATAGCCTAGTGGTCAGAACATTGCGCTCGCAATTTGACGACCCGGGTTCGATTCCCTTTCGAAGGGATTTTTCCTCTAGAGTTAACATCAGTGCTGACTCCACTCCCTCAAAAATCCTTTGGATGAGACTATAAACCGAGGCCCTGTGTGCGAATGCACGCAGAACATCTTGTGCACGTTAAATCCTGTTCCACTTTTCGTAAGAGTAGGCCATAGTGTGCCAGTGGGAGCAGATGACAAGATTTTCAAACTGCATACACATGGGGACTGGATGTAAAAAAGCACATGAGTGCTTATTCCATTATCCTCGATGTTGTCCCATAACCTATGTGGTCGTAGGGGAGCGAGGTGTCAGAGACCCCAGCTTCTCCAGGGGCCAGCATGTTGAGGGCGGCGCCCATCTCCTCTCCCTCGCTGCTTTACCCTCCCTGACCCTAAAGAGGGCATGTAATCAATGACAGCTAGGTGAACTGGGGGACTGTACTAAAGCCAAGGCACACAAACGGTCACCCATCCACTTGGTAACCACGCTCAATGCTGGTTAACTTGACTTGGGGAGAGCAAGTGCTCTGACCACTGAGCTATCTCCTCCCCATGAAAGGTAGAGAAAAATAAATGCAACATATAAACATCACCGAAGTACAGACAGAATCTTAAACAAATTTTAAACTGCCTGTTTTAATGCAGAGAGATAAAAAGGCAACAGTGCTCTGTTGAAATATATATATATATATATAAAAGAATTATTCTAAACAGTGAACAGTGTACATCTGTTTCTTATGTCCACGTGGGTTACATACACAATACTGATCTTTAACATTCATGATGGATCAAAAACATGATACGAACTGTCATATGTCTTCAAATTTACCCCCCTTCTTGGGGTAAAAAACCAAAACACACCAACAAAATGAGAAAAAACAACCCCTCCCCCAACCCCCTAAAAAACAACAACAACAAAAACCAAAGCAAAAACATAAAAACAACAAAACAAAAAATACACCCTAAAAACAACTAAAATAAAATTTTAAAATAAGAGGGGAGGGGGGGGGGGGGGATCACATGGGCCAAAAGACAGATAAAAACTTGAAATCACAGTCCAATGATAATAATGATGGCAATGGTAATGATTATCATGATGATGTTATCATGATGATGATAACAGTAGCATCATCATCATTACAAATAATAATAATAATAATAATAATAATAATAATAATAATAATAATAATAATAATAATAATAATAATGATAATGGTAAACAATAACGATAATCATCATTACCATAATGATAATAATAATAATAATAATAATAAAAAGAATTCTTAAGGAGAATTCTTAGGAAGAATTCAGAAGAAGAAGAAGAAGAAGAAGAAGAAGAAGAAGAAGAAGAAGAAAGAAGAAGAAGAAGAAGAAGAAGAAGGATGATGATGATGATGATGATGATGATGATGATGATGATGATATCTTAATAAAAATGAAATAAAACAGACAATAAATTAAAACAGTATTGGAATGAAAAATCTAACGTCTAAATCACAGTTTTAAAAAAATGGTCCACAATTTCACACACTTTTAAAATCAGCGTGAACTGGCAGCACATCAAAATGTGTAACACAAATATGCGTGAACAGCAAAGAGTGAAGATCATATTGCTCCACAATGTTCAACACTCCATGATTTTCATAATGTGATCCAGACTTTTAAAGAAAGCACCCCGTCTTTTTGCTGATACATAATTGACAATAATGATCACAATGCAAAATACAGACAGACCCTTCACATCACATCAGTGAACAAAGATTATCTATTTTCATTTTGTATCACTTAAATGCAACTACCTCCCCCCCCCCCCCTTCCCAAAAAAAAAAACCCAACAAAAAACCCCAACCCCCCCAACCCAAACAAAACAAACAACAAAAAGCAAAAAAAAAAAGCCCCCCCCCTTCACATAAAACCAATAACCATCTCTGTAGGCAGAATGCGGCTACTTAAACGGTGGGAGAAAAATGGTCACATACGCAAAAAATCCAACAATAGGTTAACGTCAGAGCTCTAACTGACGAATAACCTTTCCCCCCCCCCCCCCCTTCCAAAAAAAAAAAAAAAAGAAAAAAATAGAAAAAAATCCATACTTCAAAAATAAAATGCAGTTGCTTTTTCTGCAGTTTTTCTTCATGGAACCTTTGACATTTCATTACACTGGGGTCCTTGCTCGTATACCAAAACAGATAAATCCTCAAACAAGCCTAAGGGGCAAGAAAAAAAAAAAGAGTCTTTTTCATTACCATGGGCTCTTTTATGTGCGCTGCAAGGGTGTTGCACATGCGATCTTGGTTTATCGTATCATCCAAGAGTCTAGCACCCAGACCACCACTATTCAAGGTCTTGTGGATGGGGGAAAAAATTTGTTAGAAACGAGGATCAAACCCTCACTCGTTGCTTTCTAGGCAGGTGTGAATTACCTCTAGACCACCTTTCCAGTTAGTCCTCCAGACAGAATAGTTGTTTTGTCCCAGGCTGATATTCACTGTGCAAATTGCATGCATTCACACCCACCCCACAAACAGAAATATATATATATATATATATGTGTGTGTGTGTGTGTGTGTGTGTGTGTGTGTGTGTGTGTGTGTGTGTGTGTGTGTGTGTGTGTGTACTACAATCAAGAAAAAAAAAAGATTTGCAAAAGTCAATTAACCAAATAACATATGACAGGATAGCGCTTATGTCCATAATTTTTAACCTGTTTACAATACATCCCCCACCCCACCCCCACCCTCCTCACCCCACACCCCCCCCCCAAAAAAAAAGACCCCCCCCACCCCCCAAACTCCACCCTTCCACCAAAAAAAAAAAAGAAGAAAAAAACAAACCCTAAAAAAAATGAAATCCAACAGTTTTGGTGTTAAAAAAAAAAAGAAGATGATTTGGATTTGGTCACATGCTGCAAAAAATTCTTTGTAGAAATGCTGGGGCACATCAGTGGAGGAGGAGGAGGAGGAGGGGGAGGCAGCGTTTCTTTGATTTTGGAAGTAGCAGGGCAGACAGGAGACCCCCCCTCACATCACATCACATCACATCACATCACAACTCGTTGTCAGAATCCAGGGCGTCCTGCACTGCCCAGGGTTTGGCTGGAAACAGGTCCTGACCTGAAACACACACAAGGTTCTCTTATTTAGCGTATTGTATGCTTCTTTTTGTTCTTCTTTTTGTTATTCTTCTATTCCTTCTTCTTTTTGTTCTTGTTCTTCTTTTCCTCCTTCTTGTTCTTGTTCTTCTTTTCCTTCTTCTTCTTCTTTTCTTTCTTCTTCTTTTTCTTGTTCTTGTTCTTCTTTTCCTTCATCTTCTTCTTTTCTTTCTTCTTCTTTTCCTTCTTCTTGTTCTTGTTCTTCTTTTCCTTCATCTTCTTCTTTTCTTTCTTCTTCTTTTCCTTCTTTTTCTCTTCTTTTCTTTCTTCTTCTTTTCCTTCTTTTTCTTCTTTTCTTTCTTCTTCTTTTCCTTCTTTTTCTTCTTGTTCTTCTTCTTCTTTTCCTTCTTTTCTTTCTTCTTCTTTTCCTTCTTTTTCTTCTTGTTCTTCTTCTTTTCCTTCTTTTTCTTCTTGTTCTTCTTCTTTTCCTTCTTTTTCTTCTTGTTCTTCTTCTTTTCCTTCTTGTTCTTCTTCTTTTCCTTCTTTTTCTTCTTTTCTTTCTTCTTCTTTTCCTTCTTTTTCTTCTTTTCTTTCTTCTTCTTTTTCTTCTTTTTCTTCTTCTTTTCCTTCTTCTTGTTCTTGTTCTTCTTTTCCTTCGTCTTCTTCTTTTCCTTCTTTTCTTTCTTCTTCTTTTCCTTCTTTTTCTTCTTGTTCTTCTTCTTTTCCTTCGTCTTCTTCTTTTCTTTCTTCTTCTTTTCCTTCTTTTTCTTCTTGTTCTTCTTTTCCTTCTCTTCTTCTTTTCTTCTTTCTTCTTTTCTTCTTTTCTTCTTTTCTTTCTTCTTTTTTCCTTCTTTTTCTCTTTCTTTTCTTTTCCTTCTTCTTTTTCTTTCTTCTTCTTTTCCTTCTTTTCTTCTTGTTCTTCTTCTTCTTCTTCCAGTAGGGAAGTCCCTGGACGCCATTTTGAATTTGGTTGCGAAAGATTTGGATGACAGCTTTTGCTGCTGTGAATGTTCAAAATAAAAGGCTTTTTTTGGGGCCCATTTTTTCTTGTGGGGAAATCGGCGCATGGCAAACTTTTACAACTTCTAGAATTCATTATCAGACATGATATCGATGGTCGGTGTGTTTTGGAAGGTTTAAACTCGTGAAGAAATTTTGAAGTGAGACAAGTCTGAAGTCAGTCCTGACCTTGCTATGAGCTATGACCTGAGTTATGAACAAAGATCCTCAGCTGGCTAACCAGATTTTTTACCTCCCTTACCAGTTAGTGGTCACTACCTGTATATGCAAAGCAATTACTGGTTTGGGTCGAGTGATGTCTTGGCAATTTTTTCAGCATTTCTATGCATTTGGTGAGAAAAAATCAATGAAAATTTTTTTTCATAATAATAATTCTTATTATTTTATTATTATTATTATTATTATTATATTTTTTTTTTGATGTATGTTTGTAGTCGGTGCACATGTGTTGCAGATTTACTTCCCTTGGCATGGCCTTTTCCAGACCTGTGCACCCCCTTACTACTGAATTCAGTATTTTCATGGCAATTTTCAGTATTTTTCACCGAGTTTCAGTATTTTTGCGCGTTGTTCGTGATACACTTTTTCAACATGAAGCATAAACGTCTTTTTTTAAATTGGATTTTTGTATCTGTATTTGTTTGCTCATCCCCCTTCCAATTTCTTTCCATTGTACAAAAGCTCATAGGCTTTTTCTTTTATCAACTAGCAAATCTGGACAGGTCTGATGACTTCATAAGTGATGTAATATACAGAGTGTAGAATTGGGCGAGAAAAAAAAGAGGAAATTGAGCCGGGGTCCAGGGGCCGCTTAGGCCCTGGTGGGGTGCAGGGGCAAAGCCCTGCTGGGGGGCCCAGGGGGCGAAGCCCCCCGGCCGAAAACAATTTTTCGCATTTTAAAGGCAGTTTGGAGGCCTCTCCAGGCACCATTTTGTGCAATGTGGAGGCATATGTGTGTGTGTGTGTGTGTGTGTGTGTGTGTGTGTGTGTGTGTGTGAGAGAGAGAGAGAGAGAGAGAGAGAGAGAGAGAGAGAGAGAGAGAGAGAGAGAGAGAGAGAGAGAGAGAGAGAGAGAGAGAGAGAGAGAGACTCAGACCTTCCATAAAGAACCACCAGAGTATGTCAAACTTGTTATAAACAGATCTATTCTGGGTAGCGGTATTATAAGTTTGTGTGTACCACTGTGATGGTTAATGGAAAACGTGGAGAGAGAGAGAGAGAGAGAGAGAGGAGAGAGAGAGGAGAGAGAGAGAGAGAGACATCAATACACTCTCTGGTGAAGATTTAAGAAGATCCTATGCCTTTCTCATTTTATTTTTAATCTGATTTCGGAGTGGACTCACAATGACAGTTTGCATGGCCAGAAAACAAGTGCTGTGTATGTGTGTGCTCTGTTGCTGTCCAGTACAGCACCAGAGCGGAAGCTGTGTTTCGGTACGATACAACTTCAGAGCGAGTTTTCATGTAACTTCAGAACAAGTCACTTTCCGTTTTAACGATCAACTGATTTTTCGAAGATGCGAGAAATTTTACTGTTCCATGATTTTCCAAGAAATCAGCGCTTCTATAAATGAAGAGCCGTGGTTTGCTATGTTCCGACCGCATTCCAATTTTCGACACCACTTGCGAATGAAAGTTCAACTTTCACTAGCGAGTAGCCTGATGCGAGAGACGTAGCGCAGGTTTCAAACCTTACTCGGCAAAACGAACAGCCAATTTTGCTGCTTATGCATCTATATCCGCAACTGTACCTCTTTTAGCCCCATCCTGGCCTGTTAGCGTCATTTTGCATTCACTCCGCGTCTTTCTTTGCTTATAAGTGTATCAGTTTGGTCTGTTTCTCCGCGAAAGTTTACACTTTCCGCCATTTTGTTTTGAAGATGCTGTTGTGCGCATGCGTCATCAGGGGAGATAAGTAACTGAAGATACGGCTTAGCAGACGACGTAATGCGAGATAAACGGCATCGCTGAACGATAGAAGACGTTTTCGATTTCCGGATTTTTCGTTGACAAAAATCGGATTTTGATTAATAAAATCGTATTTCCGTATTTTCCAACTTTTTCCGGAACAAATACGGAAAAATACGGAAGGTGCACAGGTCTGCCTTTTCGTATGTATTCTTTTTTTCTTTTCTTTTCATTCTTTAATTTCGAGGATAATGGAATAAGCACTCCTGTGCTTTTTTACATCCAGTCCCCGTGTGCATGCAGTTTGGCAAATTTTGTCATTTGTTCCCACAGGCACACAATGGCCTACTCTTCTGAAAAGCGGAATGGATTTTAACATGTGTGCCAGATGCTCTGTGTGTGTCTGCACACAGGACCTAGGTTTATAGTCTCATCCAGAGTCTACATCTACAAGGTAAGCAGAGGGTTAATAAGATAAATGAGAAAAGAGGAAGAATGGGGGAGGGGCATGGATTAAATGACATCATGTACAAATGCACAGGCTAAACACAGTGATAAGTACAGAATAGCTGCATGTATGTACCCATGCACAAACCCATGCACACATAAACACACACACACACACACACACACACACACACACACACAACACACACACACACACACATACACACACCCCCCCTTTTATATCACTTTGAGCAAACAGATGTCAAATTAAAGAAAGAGCACACACACACACACACACACACACACACACACACACACACACACACACACACACACAACACACACACAGTCCTTCGGATGAGTCTATAAACCAAGGCCCCGTGTGTGAACGCTCGCAGAACATCTTGCGAACATGTTAAATCCTATTCCGCTTTTCAAAAGAATAGGCTATTGTGTGCCAGTGGCAACAGATATCAAAATGTACAAAAATGCACACACCTGGGAAATGGATGTAAAAAGGCACATGAATGCTTATTTCATGGCCCTCAAAATAAAAGAATAGATAAATAAATGAATAAATAAATAACACCCACCCACACCCTCCTACACACACAGACACTGACACAGACACACACACCCACACCCCCCATACACACACACACACACACACACACACCCACACAACACACACTTTACACACACATACTACACACACTCTCTCTCTCTCTCTTTCTCTCTTTTCAACCTACTGGGAGGGTCTCGGGATGATCGGGCAGTGATGGGCCTCGACCCAGGAGGTTTGGCAGTCTTAGAGGGCGCAGTGACGGGCAGGGGTCGAGAGATGGGGCCCTGCGACGAGCTGGTGGCGGTCAAGGTCACCTCTCGCTGCTGAGCCCACTGGGGTCGTTCGATGGAGGTCGAGGTTGTGATTCCGGCACTCAGCCGCTGTAAGATAGCATGGTCAATATGAGATGTCTTTATATTTCTTCTTTTTCTTCTGAGTGTGTGTGAGTGTGTGTGTGTGTGTGTTGTGTGTGTGTGTGTGTGTGTGTGTGTGTGTGTGTGTGTGTGTGTGTGTGTGTGTGTGTGTGTGTGTGTGTGAGTGAGTGAGTGACAAATTCAGGTCAGGCACACATGCTGGCTGGCCTTTTCCTCCTAAGTACATACCAGCAGCTATAATTACTTCCGGACACTCAGCAGGGTTTCTACCTCTAGCCTGATAGAGCTTTGACATGTGGTAGCAATTAGTGATGGTCACAGCGTGATGGAAATCTACTGTGTGTAAATCCTGGCAAATCCTGGATCGAGACTTGGGGGGGGGGGGTAATTATTTAATCCTGGCAAATCCCGGATCGGGACTAAGAGGGTTAAAAATGCATTTAAAAACACTCACCCCCTCATCCTCACCACCTTGTCTGATGCAAGATTTGTGAATTTTTCCTTTATGTCATTTCATGGAGTCTAGCACTTCAACAATTTTTTTTTGATAAATAGCTTTTTAAATAAAAAGAAAAGTAGCTTGATAACATGTCAACAATTACTATAAACCGAGGTCCTGTGCGCGAACGCACACAGAACATCTAGCGCACATGTTAAAACTTGTTCCGCTTTTTGGAAGAGTAGGTCATTGTGTGCCAGTGGGAACAGATGAAAAAAAATGACAATGCTGCCTTCACATGGGGACTAAATGTAAAAACAGCACATGACTGCTTATTCTATTAAAGGTAAAGGTAAAGCTAAAGGTGTCCCATAACCTGTGCGGTCGTAGGAGAGCGAGGCGTTAGAGACCTCAGCTTCTCTAGGGGCCAGCATATTGAGGGTAGCGCACAAATTCAATATTACTCAGTCAAGATTGCTATATTTAGCATGCCCTTTCCTTTTACCTAGTCCAAGTGTGGTCAGTTGCTGCTATAAATAGCACCAGCTGGCCTCATCTAGGCTGGGATTAAAGTTAAAGTCTGTCCCAAGCCTAAGGCTCACCAGGCCGGTGCTTATCCCGGTTTCTGTGGCGTTAAACGACTGAGAGTCATAGACTCCCCCCTGGATAGGACGCCAGTCTATCGCAGGGTTAACCCCAACACAAGGTTGGCACCCCTTTTACACCTGGGTGGGGTGAGAAAATAGCCGTAAAGTGCCTTTTCCAAGGGCACAATGCCATAGCCGAAAGCTGGGATCGAACCTGCAACCTTTAGATTACGAGTCCAACGCCCTAACCACTAGACTACAGTGGCGGCAAAATCTAGGCTGGGATAGGAAGGATTAATTAGCCGCTGAGAGGAGCTGAAAGTGGGGGAAACTGACAGCTGTGGGCACCCATCTCCTCTCCCTCAATGCTTTACCTTCCCTTGACCCTAAAGAGGGCAGGAGGGAGGGGGATTTTTATTCTACTTTATTTTATTTTATTTTATACCGCTTTATGTCACAGCAGATTTCTCTGTGTGAAATTCGGGCTGCTCTCTCTCCCCGGGGAGAGCGCGTCGCCGCCACAAGTGCAGCGCCTACCCATTATTTTTTTTTCCCCTCTGGGACGGTGTCTAAACACGACACCTGTGTGCATGCTGGTTTTTTTTGTTGTTGTTATAATTTTGTCATTCTTGTTATTCTATTATCCTTGAAATAGAAGGTTAAAGTTAAAGTCTGTCCCGAGCCTAAGGCTCATCAAGCCGGTGCTTATCCCAGTTTCTGTGGCGTTAAGTGACTGAGAGTCATAGACTCCCCCCTGGATAGGACGCCAGTCTATCGCAGGGTTAACCCCCAACACAAGGTTGGTACCCCTTTTACACCTGGGTGGGGTGAGAAAATAGCCGTAAAGTGCCTTTTCCAAGGGCACAACGCAATAGCCGAAAGCTGGGATCAAACCCGCAACCTTTAGATTACGAGTCCAACGCCCTAACCACTAGACTACAGCAGCGACTCGAAATAGAAGGATTAAAGAAAAAAAAAGGAATTCTCACGGAGAGGGACTGAGATCGACGCATAGAGTTGAGGACGTTGTTTCCACAGTTGACCTTTGACCTAGCGTTGCTGACCATGGAATCCACCTCTGTTCCATAGGCCTTCTTTTTCCTCCTGTAGCATAGCATCAAGGTACTGTACTGTACTGTTTTGTTTTGTTGGTGTGTGTGTTGTTTGTTTGTGTGTGTGTGTGTGTGTGTGTGTGTGTGTGTGTGTGTGTGTGTGTGTGTGTGTGTGTGTGTGTGTGTGTGTGTGTGTGTGTGTGTGTGTGCGTGTGTGTGTATGGTGTGTTGTGGTGTGGTGTGGTGTGTGTGTTGTATATACACGCACACGCACACACACCACACACACACACACACACACACACACACATTCTCTCTTTCACACACACAAACCTATATAAACACACCCTCCCCCCAAAAAAAAACCCAACAAAAACCACCACCACCTCACAACAATAAACAATGACAAAACCCCCCAACAAAACACCAACACCATCAACAACAACCAATGACAAACCCTACACAACAACAACACTAACACCAAACAATTACTCCTACGCACATTTTCTGGACGTTGCTGACCACCTCGTCGTCTCCCAGCACGTTGAATCTCCAGGTGTCCTTGGGCACGGGGTCAGAGCCTCTCCAGGGCACCTGCCCCGGAGACTTGGGCTCCTTCTTGCTCCGCTTCTCCCGCGAGTTCAGCTTGTCCAGGGTCAGCTTGGGCGGCTTCTGTCATGCCACCATGGAAACGCAGGAGAAATTATGACACTTTAAATCCAACCTCAAGACACTCTTATTTCAAACCTAGATT